>LKNJ01003371.1:0-25163 GCA_002120245.1 Maccullochella peelii
TATATATATATATATATATAGATATACACACTGTATATCCTCTGCATGTATTGAATTATTCAATATTTATGTTTTTTAGCAGCCTTTAGCGAATGTTGTGGTTAGCTCAGACATGTCTGTAATAAGAGCAGGACAGAGAGGAGTGAACGCTGTAGAAGCCTTTAGACAGCAGAAGTTAAATTAGAAAGCTGAAAAAATGAATGACCGATGAAAGAAATGCTGAATGAGAGATTACAGAGTTACAGAAGCTAGTGGAATAGAGGCTCATGATTTTGCTTTTTTTTTATGTTGCCAGCGCTGTCAATCAAATGAGATCAAACCACACCCATACAGTCCTAATAAGGCCGATAAGCTGAGTTGATGAGTATTAAAATCTTAATAGATAATAATTAAGAATGATTTATGCAAACTTTAACTTTGATTGCTGCTTATTTATCCATGAAAATGTAACATTATCAAGCCAAATTTAAGATTTATAATTAAGTTTTCAGTGGCTTTAAAGGACAAATCAGCAGCATTTTATATAAAAAATTGAAACCTTACACACATGCTATTCTAAACATGCTGTGACTGGAAGAATCTGTGGGCCACAAGAGGGGATAGTATTTTTTGGAACATAAATAGCAGACGTGTGTAGTTAGCATGAGAAATTCTAGCAACAGTGGCTGATCATAGAAAAGAAAGTGCACCCACGTACGAAAACTTCCTCAACAGAAAACCCATTTTGGTTACTAACTGATCTCTGAGAGAATGCACAACAAACACACCAAAGAAATTAGCAGTTAGCGTCAAAGATGCCACCAAATCACGTGGCTCAGTTAAACTTTCTATTCCACTAAATTCACTGTTACACTGGCAAAGCAACCATACAAAGTACAACAAACTATCTTTTGGATAACAAAATATGTTGGAGATACCAAGAATACTTTCTATTGTAAATAGTTAACCATGCGCATAACATAGCATGGACTCCATTCTTTAGCCATCAGCACCACAAACTTTAGTAAAGTGGAATCTCATCTCATCAACACTGTGCAAATGTCACATGCAGCCATTATATATTTTTACATTTCACATAATGTGTTTTAACAATCCCAGAGAACTGGTTTGTACTTGCTGTATTTTGTCAATGTTGCCAACTTGTGACTTTATTTCAAATGCTAGGGGCAAATTAATACTAGCGGCAACTCTAATAATGTTTTTCCAATCAAAGCAATTGGCAGCACTGCATTTGATTAATGTAGGTGGAGAGAGCAATAACATAACAGGAACAAGCTTTTCCAGTCATAAGAAAGTAAGCCGCCCTTTATGTGAGATGAATAAAGTACACGATTTCAGCTCGGTAATGATGGATTCAACATATGTTGTGTGCCAGAAACCAAAATGAGCATTGGATTGACACTCAGTAGTCTATCAGTGCCTGGGACATATCATGCTAACACAAAGTCTACCATGTCAGAATTTATTTTACATTTGTTCGCATAGTGTGACAGTGTTCCCTGCTGCCTGACATAAGTGGAGACCAAAATACATCAAGACTTGATTGTTTAGTCTGACTTCTATTGTGCAGTGCAGGCTCCAAAACATTTTCTGTTCCCAAACTCCATTGCAGTTGCTCTGGGAATACCTTGATGTGACATAATGTCATACAAAAATAACAACAAACTGGGCAAAGAAATGTTTTCAACAATGCTTCAGTGTGCCCTTTTTTCTGAAAGTAGCAACAACTCAATGTAGGATTACAACTTCTTCCCCAAACTATCATTGGAAAGACAATAAAGCTATAAACAATCTTTGCTTTCCATATAATTTATTCTGAAGGTTATAGTATTACCCATCCTGATAAAAACAAGACGGTGTTTAAAAAGTGTTTCCAGCATGGTCAGAGAGCACACTGTTTTCCTGTCATTTTGACTGATTGTAATGAATGAGAGCCTTTTATTGAGAGTGAGATGAAAAGATCAATATCAATCTCATGTCCTATCTGCATTACAGTGTAAGTGAGACTCAAGACTTGAAAAGAAAAACAATTTACATACAATTTATCACTTTGGGAGATACGCTTATTTGGTCTGTTTCCAAGAGTGAGACGATTGAAGATGTTAATATCATGTCTGTGCATAAGTACGGAATCAGTCTAGGCAAAAATGCACCTACCAACACCTCTAAAACTAACTATTTATACAATGTGTCTTGTTGTTTAACCTGTAAATAAACTGAAATGTGAAAAAGACAATTTGTGATTTTAGTGTGTTATGGGCTGTTTATCCACCCCCCCCATCACTTCTGTGCAACAGCTTCGGTTATAACGTGGGTTGTCAGATATGCCGGTGACTATGGTCACTATTGTTCACCAAGACATACAGTAGTTACTACACGATTTTACATTACTATTTACATTCTATGAGAAAGACACTACTATTTACATTTATTGATTTGGCAGATGCTTTTCTCCAAAGTGACGTGACATACAAATGAGGTAAAATCCTAGTTACAGCAGATCAAGGAGAAGCCTTCGAGAATAAGTGCCTCAGCACTCCACGTTCCACATTCCACCTGACACAAGTACCACAACGCTTGTAGGTGCATGAAGTAACGAAGTAATTAATTTTTTGTGAAAGCGGTTGAGAAGGATCAAGAGATGGAGAGAGAGAGTTAAGAGCATATTATTAGGTGAGTAAGTACTGTTGGAAGAGGTAGGTCCTCCAGCGACTTTTGAAGACAGAGAGGGATTCTGCTGAGTGATTCGAGTTTGATAACTCACTCCACCACCAAGGGAACATATATAAGAGGTGTAGCACATAACTTCACTTCAAACCCAAATTGTTGTGTGTACATTTCTGGTTGTGTAGGTTGTGTTAATTAGTTTTGGGATATTTTTAGCCATGCTAACAGCATGGCTCTATGGATGGCAACCACTTTGGTCCAGACTGAAATATGTCAACAACTACTGGATGGATTACCATGAAATTTCAACCAGACGGGATTAATTCACTTTGGTGATCCCTTAATTGTCATCTAGCACTATCATCAGGTAAAATTTTTGATATGTCCCACACTTTGGTTTATAAAATTTAATGACATTCCCATCAGCCTCAACTGTACTTTGTGTTTAGTGGTAATCAGCAAATGTTAGCATGCTAACACGCTAAACAAAGAAGGTAATTGTGGTAAACATTAAACCTGCTAAACAGCAGCATGTTAGTATTGTCACAGTGAGCAATTTAACATGCTGATGTTAGCATTTAGTACAGCCTCACAAAGCCGCTAGGGCCACTGTAGGCTCTTTAGACAAGATAAGACAGATAAGATAACTTTATTGTCTGTCACAAAGTAACAAATTTTCCTTTGACAAGGCTCAACAATAAACAGTCTGCCTAGTTCAGTTTTAAACAGACACACCCCTCCAAATCAAATAATTAAACACAGTTGTCTTTACAGTGAATTGCTCCAGTGTGTTTACTTGAAAATGGCCTGTCAGAGTTAGTCTCTCATTACTCAGAAAGCAGAGATGGATAGAGCGAGATCAAAACAAGCGAGAGAGCCCAGACTGCAGTGAGAGAGTGAGGAGTGTGAGAGCAGAAGATAAACAAGACGAGAGAGACACTGTGATTTATAGAGGAAGGGGGAGGGAATCAGGCCTTGACGTTTATGAACTTGATGAGCCGGTTCTGTTCTTTTCTCCTCGTTGTTTTATTCTGTCACTTCAATAATTTCTCCGGCTCTGTTCCTGCACTTGTCTGCCAGTAAATTAAGGCAAACGGCAGCAGGGAGGGCAGAGAGATGATCAATATTTTACGAAAAGCAGCTCTGCCAGACAGACAGAGCGGCGGTGGTGACGTCAGAGACAGGAGAGACACACAGGCACAAAGTAAAAAGCTCCAGAGCTAAACAAAGAACATCTGTTCCACATCTGAATTCTGTCAATCTGTGTGAATAAAAATGAGTTATATTAGATTTATTAGACTTTAGCTGCTGGTTCTTTGATGTCATCTGTAATCTGAAGAGTTGTATCAACGTTGTTGAGTCAGTAGTTATGACTTGAGTACGAGTAGAGCTACCATTAAGTGGTTAAAAAAAAATCTGTATTTAAACTTTTAGTGTAAAAGAGTTCCTCCTGCTTCAGAAAGTTTAATGTTTAGACCTTTGATTAGTGAGAAAAGTCAAATCTGGAATTTACATCATACAACCTCAGAGAAATGAAACCGCCACACTTAAGATATGATACATCTCTAAACTTTGGTTGATAAAGATGATGTCAGTCTGTCTGTCGGTAGGTCAGTCCACAATTTTGGTCCAGACTGAAATATCTCAACAACTACTGGATGGATTGCCACAGAATTCTCTAAAGACCATCATAGTCCCCAGAGGATGAATCCCAATGACTTTGGTGATCCTCTAACTTTTCTTCTAGCGCCACCAGCAGGTCAAATTTTCACTTGATATATGGGCACAACATTTTCTCCATCATCAGGTCATTTTAATCGAGACTGTCCTTCCCAAAAGTACAGATGTATAGGTCGTCTGTGCAGCAGCTTTTTACAATCCATATTTATGTTTCTTTAGGCTGCGACCTCTAGTGGTCATAGAAGTAATGTTAGGCAGTGACCTATAAAGAGCGTAGGGAGGAGGTCGGGGTCAGACAACACAGTACTTTCACCCAGGAGATGTTTGTGTCATGGTTGACTTATTTTAACTTACATAGCCTACGTAACTTAAGTTACATACGTAATCTTTTGTGATCTTTTCATAAACCTAAACAAGTAGTTTTGGTGCCTAAATCTAACCAAACTGCGACCATTTCACACCGTTAACCACGTGTTGTTGTTACCGTGACAACAAAGGTCCGGTACACCTATATATGTCATTTTGGGAGTCATCGGCAAACGACCTATTCTGTTGTTTAGGTTGGAGGACCCTTTGTTTTAATCTGTTCAGTACTTTGGTCTGTGACCAGATTTCTGCGTTAGTTTCCCGTAAGTCGGATCAATGCATTGTTGGTTTTGGCCTTTTTATGAGATTTGTTGACAATAACCAAAGTATAGCCTTATCCTTTGACTGTGAGATTATGATACCATTCATCAATTCTTATTCTTCTGTCTGAGCACCACACAAAAATAGAGACAGAAAAATGGAAATGTAGTTTGGATGACAAAAAATGTCAAGTGAGCACTCACTGGTTCAGAACCGTTGGCCATGTAGAGGAGAGATTATCAGAGGTAGAAGGGGACACATTTGGATGAAGCGTCAGTGCATCATCTGTTGGAAAAACAAGAGATGAAAGACAAAGAGGCATATTAGAAAACTGGCATCAACCATCAGAACAGTTAATCTGGCGTTGTCCTGACATCACTACCATCACAGAGGAAGTGCACTCATCTATTTTAGTCATTAGTTTTCCAGATGGGCAGGGCAGGGTCAAATAGCGTGGAACAGTGGACACCGCCATCAGGCTAATAGAAAGAACAGATTTGTGATGCAAAAAATAAAATCCTGTAAAACGAATGAAATAAATCTACAGGCCCAAATTACCTCTGCGTCTTTTAAAGCTTCAGTTCAGCCACATCACATAAAAACATATTTTCTCATCTACAGAGTTTTGGTTTGATTGGCTGAGGATTTGAGATATCTGACTTAGAGTTAAATTAGAACATGTATTTTTTGAAATTTGGGTGAACCAGCCGTTTAATCTGAGGATTATATTTTAGTCAAAATATTTCCCACTAAACATTAAGACCTTCAAATGCTACTAACACCAATGCATTTTAAAGTTAGAATGTATTTCAGGTAGATTACACTGATCCATTGCTTGTTTGGTATTGGCTTTCAATCAAACTTTTCGATATCGACCAGCATGCAATCATCATACATCATCCAATATGATTTCAGTTATTTGATATCACTCTCTTCACAGTTTGAATACAAACATACTGATGAAATTCAGCCAAACTGTGATTTGTCTGCAGCCAGCACCCGCCCCATGTGACTATACAATCAACAGTGTTTCAGTCTGTTTCCAGCCGTGTTTATCAGTTGGGTGAGATTGTTCCTGCAGTGGTCAGAGCTGCGATTGTAAGTATGGGGGCCGCGCTCCACCCAGTGCAGTAATGTAAACTCTGGTTTAAACATCAACCAGGAGTCAACACACACAACCTGAAGCTGCCTTGACCCCATGTTCCTCGCTGCTGTCGAAGGCAAACACACCTGCCTGTGTCAGGGTTTTTTTTTTAACAGTGAAGGATATGACATTTACCAGATCTGTGCATGTCTGTGTGTGCGAGACAAATCAGTGATGGCCATAGAAGAGATAGCATAACATCTGTTTCTCACAAGCCTTAAAAATATTCCCTATAAAGTAAAGAGCTGACAGATTGCAGCATTGTGTGTGTGAACACAAAAACAAGTTTCCACAGGTGGGTGGTATCAGAGCTGAGCACCAACAACTTATCAATCATCTTCCACAGGAATTAGAGACAGGTAATGATGCCTTAGACTTTGTGAAACACACACACACACACACACTCATATGCGCACACAATTGCTTCGTAAAAGACATGACAGGCTCTGGGACAATCCCTTCTTACTGTACAGATTTGTGTTGTCATGCCACAGTGCAATGTGAGCTAAATGAGGAAGTTGTTTGAAATTTGATAAGAGGTAGGTGAAAGAACGCAAAGCTGTTTGATGACTATCAGATTTGAGATTTATAGATTTGAAGGAAGAAAAAACTGCAGCTGCCTGTGACGATTTTAAAATGTTTTTGATATATGTAGAGAAGAACTACCTTTACTTTGAAATTGTGGCACCCAGGTGTTAGAAAACAGACTGCTCTGGACAACAAAACAAGTCCACCCATTTACTATCATGCTGGCAGGGTGGGTCCTCATTACACAGAGGGGTCAGGGTTGGGTGGTGTTACAACATTTACTGTAGCCTCAGATTTTGGTTGCTCATTACATAATGACACCATTTATTATTAAGGAAGGTGAGGGACAGGCTGTTGTGGCGGGTTTACAGCCAGATTAGTGACACAAGCTCTGATTGGCACGTACAGGCTTGTTCACAGTGTAAAAAAAACTCTCCAAGTGTAAAAAACTATTGAAGTGAGCTGAGTAACAAAAACAAGTTTATTTATACTGAAATAGGTTGTTTGCCAATGACTCCCAAAACAACATAGTGGTCGCAGTTTGGTTAGGTTGAGGCACCAAAACTACTTGGTTAGGTTTAGGAAAAGATCATGGATTGGGTTAAAATAATTACATTAGTAAAGTAGTAAGTAAAGTTTAGTAAGTTAAGTCACATGGCGGGACACGTTAAAATAAGTCTCGGTTGACTTTTGGTTCCACACGGGACACAAACAGCAGTCTCCTGGGTGAAAGTCCTGTGTTGTTTGACCCATCCATCCACCCCGACATCCTCCCTTCACTGTTTACTACCTCACCTGACTTTGCCAACAATTTCAGTATAAATCAACTGACAAGCATGCAAACAATGCTTGTGACATGAATGTAACAGCTCATATCGACTCGGCTTTGGATCTGCTTCTGCTACGCTATCCAACATCTGGATAGAGGAGTGAAGCGTTGTCATGTGAGTTTATTACATTTGATTGACAGTGCTTGATTGAGAGTGATAGGAAATAACTCTCCCAATCCTCTTTTGAGATGACAGCTTTTGTAAACTATATCCAACAAATGAGCTACCTGCAAGTCCACAGGACTTGCGTTTAGTCCTAGAGTCGGTGTAATTTGGACTTTGTGAACCTGAAGAAATCAAATAGAAAGGTGCAACAAATTTAAGGGAATAGTTAAACATTTTGGAAAATAAACGTATTCTCTTTCTTGACGAGAAGAATGATACCACCCTCATGTTTGATATGAAGCTACAGCTAGCAGTCACTTAGCTTAATTTAGCACAAAGAATTTTAGATTTTTACATTTTGGCTTCTGTACAGATTAAACAAACATGATATAACATGTTAATTAGTGCGCTTTAGAGTTGAGATTTTGTTACCTTTGGACAGAGCCAGGCTAGCTGTTTCCAATATTTATGCTAAGCTAAGCTAACCGGCTGTAGCTTCATATTTAACAGACATAAGAGTGGTATCAATATTCTTATCGAACTCTTGGCAAGAAAGTGAATAAAAGTTTTTTAAAATATTTAACTATTCCTTTAACTTTTGTGATCAAAGAAAACCAGCTGATATCCGTCATATCTGACTTTCCACTGAACAAAACAGACATTTAACGGTATTACATGGTGGTGTTGCTGGAGAAATGACACGAGTGATTTTACAGATGATGCTAAAAGGAGCAACGGCAAGGCTGCACATCTGGAGAAAAACAGTGTGTGTGTATGTGAGAGAGAGACCGGGCGATAGGGCGAGCGGCATGCAGGATGTTCACTCTGACTCCAGCCTCATCATCGTCACCAACAGATGAATAGATGGAAACAGATGCTGCCTTTCGATTTCCTGTCTGACACTTCCCATCACCTCTGCAACATGTGTGTAGCGCATTTTAACTTTCCTTTTCTGCTCCCATCAGCATAGCAAATGTTGGTGTGTGTGTGAAAAGGTAAGAAAGACCCTGTTTTCCTCTTTCCATTTTCTGCTGTCCAGATAATCAGCTCAGCCAAATGAAATGACCTCCTGCTTGGTGAACTACAACTCCCTTTTACTCTCCAAGCAGGTCATCCATGTGCTATGCTCCTTTACATTTTTTGCTGATCACTTTTAAGTAGTCTCAATAGACCAGGAGCAGATTGCGCCAGCTGCTCTTAAAGTCACAGTGAAACAGAAGTGAGAGTTCCTTTACTTCAGTAATGTGACATATTTCAGTGTGAAACAGGGATTTACATCCAATCCTCTAGATTTGAATGGACAGCCCAGAATGCAAATACACACCTCTGACCAGTGACATTGCTCTGCTAGCTACTATGACCAGGGATGTCAAGTGTGGTTTTATATGATGGGTAGGGTTGACTAGTCGCCCCAAAGCACATTTGGTTGGATAAACGTATGTACACGCACCCAAGTTCAAGCTGAGTCATCAAAAATATTTTAACATTCCACAGGAAAAGAGAGGGATTTTGACATAAAAACAAAGAATGTTTTTTCTTTCTTTCCTGATATTTGGCATAAAACAACAAGAGATAATTGAACAATTAAAATAAGGACACAGCTTACTTAGAAAATTTATTTTTTGTTTCACTGTGTCTTGAAGTTCAAACTTTGCCTAGTTATAATGAAAGTGTTTACTAAGTGGAGATTTACACTTTACTGAACAAAACAGGTTACACCTCACAAGCTAGTCTTTATGCATTTGCATCTACTAATTGCCATGTGTAACTGTTGTGCAACTAAATAAACCAACTGACAGAGCTAATGTTAGCTTGCTAATATATGACTCATTCAGATTAAAGAGGTAAAAAAAACAAACAGGTAATGGGATATAATAAATATATCTGTCCTAATTAAAATGCTGTTTAATAATGATGACTGAGAAGATTTTTACAGTTCACAAAACACAATATACCTCAAATTACAAACCTCTTAATGTTAGACTAAATGATCTAGCAACATCAGCTAGGTTAGCATAATCTGATATTTGCTCTAAACGGCATGAATACTGAAAACACTAAAACATGTTTCTCCATGTATGCAGAGATAAATAATACTCTGTTGTTTGCCTTTGATTGGATGGTGCTACAGATGTTTCCTAGCAACCAAATTACACATCACTAATCTCTTTACTAGCTAAGACATTCCTTAAACCTCCTTAAAACTGACATATCATCACCCTTTAAGTTTGTGTAGCTAACTTGTTAAAGAACAGTTGCTTATTCACACGTCTACTGTAGCAGTTACGGAGCAACATTGTCATTCATTTGGAGTCGTGTTTCTGGCCACCTGGTGAATGTAAGTCCAATATTCACTCTCTTTTAGCTCTGTTTTTGTTCTCTACCAACTCTTGAGGGAAATATCTGGCTCTTTAGCTGCTAAATGCTCCACTCTGTTCACCAGCTAGTTGCTAAGTGTGTCTGTCTGCTGTTGGGCGCTGAGAAGGTAGTGTACTGTGGGTTTTTAGAGCTTTTTCGCTGAAAACAGTTACCTGCTGCGGCCAAAAAAACGATGCTATGCTAAAGTTGTGGATCAGCAGCTAAACATTGAGCTCAAACTCGCTATAAAGCTCAGTAAAGCCGAGGGGAGATGCAACTTATTAGGGGATAATTCTTTGTAGGTTTATCGCTCGAACCTCTTTCACGTTGTTTTCATATAGTCATTTGATACACTGTTATAAAAATATTTATTATAGCTGCTTTAAGTTTTAATGGTGCAACCCAATTTAGTAAATCACTAGTTTAAAACAAGTTAATATTACTAAAAACAAAGGGCGTCACTTTGTGTTGAAAAGTGGTGGGGACATAAGGGCTCAGATACAGAACATATGCGATTTTAGGCAATGTAATGGGGGATCGGTATGAGGTCAGAATAGATCATTACGGCGGGTCAGGAAAAAAATTGCAAATGGCGCATTCAAAGGGCATAGCCTAGGCTCCAGAATATGAAAATACTCAGCATAAAACGCATGTCGACCACACAAGTAACAAGTAGTGTGCATTTGTTTCTTCCATATTTACATTGCATTGTATGTTTTCTTATTGTGCAAATAAACCTTTCTCAAAGCTTTCTCATTTGTTAGTTAACATTTCTTGGTGCAAGCTACTTTTCAGAACATTTCTGACAAATTATGCTTTTAAAAAGTGATAAAATTGGCCATTTCAAAAAGTGGTGGAGACATGTCCCCAGCATCCCCAGTGTAAATGACAACTATGCTAAAAACTTAAGGACTTTACACACAGACCTAGTAAATGAAGGATGTACAAATAGCTTGTACAATCCAATCCAGAATGGAGTGCAGACACAATTACATTTCAATAAACTTGTTTTGGGTCCAACATGGCCTTTTTAATATAGCTGTGAATCAGGAACCTCAACTGTGTTTCTCACTTTCAGAGCTTAGCTAGGTTATTCTGACCCAGTTATGATGTTTACATGCATCAACTGAGAACAAAGTGACTTGAATAACTGGGATGAGAATTATCCATAGCCAAGCTGTCATTTAAAAGTTCTGCTTCTATGTAATTACAGTATGTTTCTCTTTTCGCTCTTGTAACCTGTCATTGTGTCATACTTTATTACCTTATTTCTGTCTTGTCACGCCAGCACTTGAACGAATTATGTATACACATTTGAAGATGATTATTTTTGCCATTATCATTAGGTATGAAGCTGCAGTCCTTGCCAGGATGGAAACTGAGACACTCCTAGGTTAGTTCACCATAGTGCAGGGATATCAGGTTCAGAGGGACTCTCCTCCACTTTCCCCTAGAACGAAAGAATGTGACTGTAGATTAGTTCAACAGGGAGGATGTTAGGAAACAGGAGGCAATCATTAACCTCTGTTTTTTTTTTCCAGCTATGGATTTCAAACTCTCTCTGAATTCCTGTCACAAACATTTTCCTCTCTCTCATTCTAAAACTGTTTCTCACATTTACATCTTTCTCTTTCTTTTAGACTGCAACTTTCCACATCTCCTAAAGCATATTCTGTATACATACAGATTAAAAGTGGTAGTTCATAATACTGTAAATAATGTAAGTGGACAGTGCAGAAGGGCTAAAAGTTCTTATTAGGATGTCATTTGGTGCAGTGCAAACTATGGAAGCAAGAAAAGGCTGTAATAATTTACATTTTTGGAGCCACTAAATACCACCATTCATAGCTTTAAGTATTTTATTTTGAAAGCCTTCTATCTAAATGTCTGTGGTTTGAGTTTCACTTTTTGAAATTCCCAGGTCATTGCAAGTTTTGAAAGTTCAAAAGTGTTTTTGTGAGGGCTCACAAATTAAGGGTTCCCAGTCGCTCGTCTGAACTTCTTCTGTCTTGGATCATGTGACTCCTGTTATGACAGAGATCCACCAATCCTGCAATTTTTTAAAATTTTAATAACAGAAAATGTTTAGAAATGTTTTATCTGCATCTGGACCTGGATCAAAATACACATAGTAATAGGCAATTATGATATTTGGAGAACACCATAATATTTAGGATTCATTGTGCGAAATTTCAAAATTTCAAAGCAAGACTCATGTCTCCAGGGTTAGTGCTATTTAAATTTAACAAGAGCAACTTATAATAGAAAGGTTATTACATTTTGCAGGATCACTTCAAGTTAATAGGTACATGTGTCATTGTATATTGGTGGAATTCCATAATGTGATTAGGAATTATGACAATTTATATCAAATGGGCAGTACCTTTAAGAATGTGGCAACTGGTTATAAGGAAACAGAATCAAAATAATGGAATATTAGAAAACAAATGCGAATAGTTTCTGAACCAAATTTGGTAAATATGGGATGACATTTGCAGTGGTGAGTGATGAAAAAAGGGTTTTGCAAATGGAGACATAAATGGAGGACCAAGGGAGCTAGGAGAAAAGAATGTTGTGTCTATGCCAACCAGTTCTGGAGTATTTGGTGAAAAACAGGGTTCATACAGGTTTTTAAGAGTAAAGTTCAAGCCCTTTTCAAGCACTTTCAAGGTACCTAAACCAAAAATGTCCTTTATCACCACATTTAAATGCCAGGAGACAACAAACAAATATGACGACGGGATCGTTTCATTTAAAATATTAAAAGATTTTTGGTTTACATGAGTGATTGTGTCGATGATGAAACACCAGATTACGCTGAAAATCAACCATTTTTCAAGAAGTATATTTTAATTGAAGCACATTACTAACCTTGAAAACATAACGGTTAAAATTAAGCATTTTCCAAACTTTCAAGACTTTGTACGAACCCTGGAAAAAGTAAAGTGCTTTTGGGCACATGGTGGTGTTACCGTTTCCAAAAACTTCCTTGGTCCATGACCTAACTTTCCACATGTATTCACTGAAGTCTATTAACAACTTTCTGAAACCTCAAGACAAGCATGCAAACAAACAGACATGAACGGGAACAAAAACGTAACCTCTGTGGCAGAGGTAATAATATGCTGTGTGCATCATCGCCTTCAGCTCCCAGGACGACCCAAACAGCAATTTTCTGGATTCTTCAAGTGAAACATCACAAGGGCAAAAGATTTCTCATGACGACAAATCCTGCTGGAAAAGACATAAAGTACAGCAGTGGAAACATACCCTTGTTAACCATTATGCCTTGGCAAAATGCTACGAATAGGCAGGTCTGCTTGATGTGTCTGGTGTGCTTTTGTATTTTTAACACCGCCTAAAATAAATACAAATCCTCAGAGCAGAATAACAACACTTTTAGGGAAATGTGAGTAAAACATCGAATGTTAATCTTTGACTGAAATGGGATCTGTTTTGTTTCACAGTCAACCTCACCTCAAAATAGATTTGGTTTCCTGTAAAGCCAGTTACAACACAAACACTTTTCCAGACAGTGTAACAAATTAAAATCTCTAAGCAGTAGGTTAAAGCTTAATGTTTCTCGTACACAGAGTGCTGATTTCATAATCTGACGCACTGAAACTGTGCAGGCTAAGTGAACAGAGGTATGTGACCCCTCTGTCCACCCCCGCGTTTCTGGACAGGTTGTGCAGTTTGCCTTTGATCTTGAACTACCGGGTCAAACCATTACAGGGTCAGAGGGTCCACTCACATTGGTACATTCCACAGATTTTAATAGGTCACTACCAGAATACACACTGAAAGACAAAAAGGAGATGAACTAAATAGTTAATTACAGGAAGAGCAAAGTTGTAGGACGAGGGACAAAATGTTCCTATAATCTGTTCTTTCTTAAGCGTTCACCTGCTTTTTCTCTTAACAACTTTTAGTATCACTGAGCCAAGTATCAGTGTGTGAATGTTTCAACCCACACCCTTCATCCATCCACTGCAAATCCAGTTAACTGTGTTTTTTCTCTTGGCATGACAGATTAATACCGGCACTAAATCAAGCGCTCCTGTCATGACACTGCAGCTGAGTGTTAATGAACAGGGAGACACTTGGATTTCCAGGTCATAAAGAAACAGAGGGAACGCTGCATTCAAAGTCAATGGAAACAGATGAAAACTTGCCCTAGGTGATGCGAACTGAGGCGAAGATGTGTCAGTGTGTGTTAAAAATGTTCCAACTTAAGCAAAAACTTTGTGTTTATCTTGAAGCTTTATGAATCTACTTAAAGAAAGGGACAAGGAAAAGAAAAGGATAAAAACAGAGAGAGATCCTTGGAGAGGTCTTAGCTGCCACTCACACACACAGTACACACAGACACACTCCACACACACAATGGTCAGTGGCGTGCACTGATACATTGTACATAGCTTGTTAACAGCTAACATCTGTACAGTACATCGGCTGTTCGGGGGCAAATAAACAAGGACTGCAAAAAAAAAAAACTCCAGTGGTCAAGTATACGGCCACAGTGATTCAGCCAGTTGCCTGGCAACCTCATGGTGACAACAGGACTCCAGGAAGTCACTGTGCACGGCCAAGCAATAGTCTGGCACGTCCACTGTAAAACCACAAATTGTAAGTTTTACACTTTGGTTTTTGTTCATATTACACAAACGAGATATAACGTGTTAATTAGTGTGCTTTAAAGGTGCTGGCAGGCAGATTTAGTTACCACTGGACAGAGCCAGACTAGCCAGTTTCCAGTCTTTGTGCAAAACTAGCTTTAGTATACAGGCATGAGAGTGGTATTGATCTTCTCATCAAACTGGCAAGAAAGCGAAGGCACATTTCCCAAAATGTCGAACTACTCCTTAAAGTTTAGGTTACATTTAGCCATCTAAATCTTCTTGATTAAATGAGGTTCAGAGTTTATTCTTGATCTTGGAAACAGTGTCACCAAAAGGTCCATTTAGTAGCTGTTCTGGAGCCTTTGATCATATCCCATGATCTTCATCAGATGGAGTTCACCCAGTTGTCACAGACTGTAGATGTTCAAATTTCCATTTTTCTGAGCACTTTAAGGACTCGATCATGTTGGTCAACACTATCTAGCTGTGACTGATTTGATATAAGAAGTTCCAACCTCAAGTGAAGATAATTACATGATATGTGTGTGGTTTTGGAATAAAGTGAAGCCAAAGAAAACACACACACACACACACACACACACACACACACACTTTAAGCACAGCGGCCCTGCAGTCCAAGACAGACATCCTCCTAAATAAATAACAAGTCACCATTAAAAAGAATATCAATATTTTATTATGTAAGACAATAAAAACAGAGTCATAGTTAAGCATTTATGGGTCAACTGAAAAAATAAACAGCACCAGCGCAGCGCCAAGTAGTATCAAAATAGATCAGGGCTACATGCACATGCACACACTCATGCAATATATTAAAAATATAAGCAGTATGACGATACTCTTTGTTCACTGGGCTTAATACTCAGATAGAAATCTGGTTTGGATTCATGCTGGTATGGACCCTGCACAGTCCCCACATTTGCAGCAATTTAAGTTGGGTCTTTGTGTGACTTAGTTACTCATCTGGGTCCCAGATCAAACAAGATCACCTGATTTACACAACTAACTATTGTGGTTTCCCATTTAATGTAAACATTTAGTGCATTTTATCACTTCACTTGTTCCATCATGTTCCTCTCCTTTCTTCAGTGTCAGATCAGCTTGGACTCTCTGGTATTCCTGAATGGGACGTTAGTCTGATGTCTGGAAGACAACTCCCTGAAAAAGAAAGACAGGGAGGAGGTCAAACAAATGAATAACTTCAGAGAAGATATACAGGAAAATATAGTTAGATATAGTTTATATTTAACCAATTTTGATTCTTCAGCTGGATGGTTCATATTTGACCACATTTTTTTTTTTTTTGCAATTTCCCTTTTCTGGTGTTCATACCATTTTAAACCACTGTACATTTCCCAGGATTCTGCTAATCTGCCAAAACCAACCAACATAGTGTATTCTCAAGTACAAATAAACCACAAACATTTGTGGACACACCCTAAAGTTATCTAACCAATTTCATCAGTAAGAATAACAGCAATGTGGAATCACATAAGAACATGCTGAAATAAGACACACATACACCGACTTTGGGTCAAAACAGATGAAAGCTCTGAAATATTTCAGGTGCCACCTGTTTTTCCCTTCTTCTTACCTTCTTGTTTCGGTTTCTCTTCCTAAGGGAGTTTTTCACACAAAAACACTTCATAGCTGATCAGCCCTGTGCCTCTAGGGAGGAAAACAGCCACAATTCCTATTCCTAGATGTGAGACAAATGCTCAATGATTAACTAAAAGTTCTATTCGTGAAGAAAGCGTGTGGGTGTGTGTGCTTGCAGACCCCTGAATCGGGTTGTTTCACCATGGAGCACAAATTGTCCACATCATCACACATGACATGACAGCTTTATGGGGACTCAAGGTGACCTTATCTTTATTGTCAGAGCCGCTTTACTCTGCTCCATCAACCACTTATAGCCCAGCGAGCCTCGACTCCACATGACATAAACACCACTTCTGTTCCTTGGATTAGAATGTCTGACTTTGACTGTGTGGTGTGAGGGTGTGTGAGGGAGCATATGTGCCTGAAAGAGAGATACGAGTGTGTCTGGGGGAGTACGTTCCTTCTTGAGTGTGTGCTTGATTGAGACAGTGTTGTTTGGCCTGATTTTCATTGTGTGTTTGAGTTAGTGTGAGTGTGCAGCAATTACCCTGTGCAGGTTAGCTACGGTGGCTTTAGCTGCATGTGGTTGGAGACAGACCCAGCATGGTGGTAAACAGCCATTCACTGTAGCCAGCCTTCAGTCTGGACTTCCTACAATGCAAGTCTATGGAGGTAATTCAATGGAAGAATCGACACTATGGTAATGGTGCTCCTTGACACTGGCCCCGCACTATACAAGCATATGGCCAAGTCAGTCAATGCCACTAAGCAGCCTATGGAGCAACCAGTGAGGTGGGCCCCACACTATTCAGCCCACATCCTTTAAATGAACTTGAATAATCACATTTTCACCCAATCACCCAAAAAAAAGTCTATGAAGAAATTGAGGTGCACCTATTATAATGGATATTCTCAAAGTAAAAACCAACACAGACCAATTGGGGAATAACACACCCCCTGCCACCCACACATAAGCACTACTAAACAAAAGCAAGTAAAAGACAGCTTTGTCGCCACCACATAGAAATGCTCTCACACAATCACTGGAGCAGGACCTGCATGAGTAATGATCTGCTCCGTGTGTACACATATTTCGTGATGCAGGTGCAGTTTTCTCCAGTTGAGGGGGAAACCTAGACTTGTGAAAGCTATAACCATCCCTCCTTGCAACATCTACTTCGATCTCTATACAGTCCGTTCATTCCTGCTATCACATTCATCACACTCACGTTTCCCCCACTAATGAATGAAAGCGCACTTAACTGAAAAACAATACTGGTTGTAATCTGACAGTGTTGCACGCTTGAGAAGATTGACACCACTCTCATGCCTGTATGTCAAGTATTGGAGCTGAGAGGCAATTAGTTTAGCTTAACATAAAGAATGGAAGCAGGAGGGAACAGCTAGCCTGGCTCTGTCGGAGTTCAAAAGTCTGCCTACTAGCACCTCTAAAGCTCACTAATAATTGTGTGTTTAAAACAAACAAATGTAAAAATGACAGTTTGTGATTTTAGAGGGAGTTAGGTACTGTTACCATTTCTTGAGCAGCGATCCATCCTATCCATCTAGTTCAGTGCAGTGTCTCTGCCGGTTTCCAGGCAACCTCACGTGCCAACAAGGCCCCCTGGAAGTAACTGCACCTCCCTGTAAAACCAAATTGTTTTTAGCCGTGCTAGCGGCATGGCTCTAAGGATGGATATGTCTGTCTGTCGGTCTGTCAGTCTGTCCACCACTTTGGAACAGAGTGAAATATCTGTACAACTACTGGACAGAGTGAGATGAAATTTTGTACATACATTCATACCCCAGAGGATGAATCCTACTATTCTATGGATTGTCATGAAATTTGGTACATTTCTATGGTGGGCAGAGGATGAACCCTGGTGACTTTGGTGAGCCGCTGAATTTTCCTGTAGCGCCACCAGTAGGTCAGAGTTTTCACTTATCCTGTGAAATATCTTAACATCTACCCGATGGATTGGAACAAAAATTTGTACAGACATTCATGCTCCCCAGAGGATGAATCCTAATGACTTTGGTGATCTTATGGCTTTTTCCTTTAGAAACACCAGCAGGTTGACATGTGGTTTTGAGTGAAAGCGGTATGATTCTTGCTTTGGGTACCAGAGGTCCCAGGTTCAGAACCTGGACGAGCTCCCAATTTGTCATGAACTGACCCAGAGTCTGTGACAAAAAACGGGAATCACATATGAATAAAGTTTAAATAAATATTTAATATAAAATACAAATATAAATGTATTGTAAACTTAATATGTTAGCCAGGAAAGTCAGTAAAGAATGCAGCGTGTGGATAAGTGTAGTGAGTAATCTATGCAAACAGAACACAAGACCTTAACCAAAACTGACTGGTGGAGGCCTGAGTCCTTCCCTGCTCTGCCCAACGACTCCTGAGCCAGAAAGCCAAACCAAACAGACAAGAAGCAAGTTAAGTTATAAAAAAGTTCAGCTTCAGCTCAGAGTCACAGGGTTTACTATTTCAATTGCAATACAGTATGCAACAGATAATGAGAGGCACTCCCAAAAGTAGAATATGACATTCTTGTTTACAAAAAAGCATTCATAAAAATTTCAGCTTGAACATAGTGTGCACTAATGATCATAAATCAGAGATATGGTTCAGCTTTAGATCGACTGAGGTCAGAGTCATAGCTCATATCTGAGAAAGAAAACAATGAAGATGATATCATTCATGTCTATCAGGGGATGTTGATCTAAAAATGAGCACAATGAGCTCACATGACAGGCCTGACAGATTGAATCATATGACCCCAAACTGGTCCCACATTTGTCACTGATGTAGAGCGCTCTATAGTTTGCTCCCTTGTCATACAAAATTACTGAGTTAATATAGTTTCCAGTCATAAGGGGCCTCAATGGAACTGCTAAAACATTTAAAATGGGTGTTAAGTTGGGACCACGCTACAGTGGGGTGGGAATCATTTAGACAAAGGTGGCTGAGTAACATAGTGAGGTGAACAGAGCCCTGTCTCTCTCTCTCACACACACAGTCATGTAAAGTCTATTGTGTGCCTGGTACAGCAATGGGAAAGTGTAAGCCAGGTAACATCAGTCAGTTGAACTGAGCTCAGGTTGCTTCTGTTTCTTAGGCTGCACACTTAGCTGTGTGAGAGTGCACACATACACACGATCAGGCAAGAGAAAATGGTTACAAACACAAAAGATGTACAGCTTACACATCACATATATGCATACACATGTGTAGATATACACCACAGACCACAAACCTGAACAAAAAGAGTGATTATTACCTCTCTGCTCTAACAGACATACAGCATGCATAATTTAAATTCAATTACACTGTAAGGAGAAGAAGGAAACTGGAGAGAGAGACACAGGCAGCTGTAATGTGCTGCACCAGTAAAACCATTTCCTTTTCAGTGACTCAGCAAGTCACACCAACTGGGCTCAGTTACTCAGCTCTTTGGGTCCTAACTAAGTTCTTAGCACAGAGATGCACTAGTGACACCTGAAACCAGGGGCCAATTCACCTCACAGGAACAATGTGCGATATAGCACTATGTACTGTAAGCCTGTCCATGCCATATTGGCAAGACTGCAACTAATGATTATTTTCATCACTGATAAATCAGCTGATTATTGCTATTTTTTTAATTTAAAATATATAAATATTAAACTAAGACAGACCACACACAAAGTGTGTGGTCTGTCTTAACAACTGTCTAAAACAATAAGATATTGAGTTTACAATGATGAGTTTACAGCCACACCAGTGGCTCTGTGAGGCTGTACTTAGGCACAGTGATGCTTTTAGCTAAATGCTAAACATGCTGACGTTTAGCAGGTAATGTTTACCATGTTCACGATCTTAGCTTAGTGTTAGTATGCTAACATTTGCTAATTATGACTTAACACAAAGTGCAGCTGAGTAAAATTTTGACCTGATAGTGGTGCTAGAAGAAAAGAGAATCACCAAAGTTATCACAATTAATCCTGAGGGTAACATGAAGACATTTCACTCAAAACCACAAATGTGAACCTCATGGTGGCGCTAGAGGAAAAGTTGGTGATCACCAAAGTCATTAGCATGCATCTTCTGGGAATCATGAATGTTTGTACAAAATTTTGTGCCAATGCATTTAGTAGATGTCGAGATGTTTTAGTCTGGACCAAAACTGACCAACCAAGCAAACAAGCAAAGTCTTGAATTTGTCACAATTGAAACCAAACATTTGCCAGTTTTACTTAATGACTTAAACAATTAATCAATTATAAAAATGCTTGGCAATTTTCTGTCAGTTAGCCAATCGATAAATTGGCTAATAATTTCAGCACTATATATTGGTTATATTTTCAATGGTAATTTATTGGAGTCGTGGGAATTTTTCCCACAGTGAGGATATACACATATCCTAATACTTGACTACAAATGGCAATGCACAAGAATGTGTTGTACTTATGAAATTACCTTTTGCAGAGTCATACTCTATATATGTGAATTTGTACCATTATTGTAGATGGCTACATGAAATCAGAAGATGAAATTGGAAGCTAACTTTACCTCTGCTACTGTCAAACAAGTCACAGCAAAAGACTGAAGAGAAAATGACCCAAGGTGAGGGCTGAACTCAAACATCCTCTGTGAGAGGGGGAAGGCGGTTCGACACGTAAACCATTACGTGAAGAAGTGTAGAAGAGTTGAATTGGGGGCGGTTAACATATATCTGGCTCTTCTTTGATGGTACTATAATTTAGAAAGGGAACACACTAAAGCTGTATCTTTTTGATGTTCTGTCAAAGCTTTCCTACCTGGCCTGTGTTGTTTTTACTTAACCTGGAAATGTTCATTTGACAACTCAGTGAGTTGCTCTGCCTTTCACAAATAGAGACAATAGACTAGTCATTCACCACCAACTTTTACAGCCCCATCTCCCTCATCCTGTCCTCAGCAGGTGTTCACAGTAAGACACAGCAGATATCAGATAAAATCTTAGATATGGGCTATAGGAAGTGCTGGGAAGTTACTAAAGACTTTCAGCATGACAGTTCATGATAGATCAGGGTAGGCACAGAGTGAGTGGATATCTAACTGCTTCCATTGTTCCCTTAACAGGATCTTTGTGATTGTGTGTGTGAGTTTAATTCTAATAATTTTAGAATTTTATTTAATTCTCCACCTCTGGGCTTGATTGTATTTGTAATACGATACAGAAATCACAGGCAAGTTCACTTTTTCCTTTCCGACTGCTGCCACACTTGGAGTCACAGGGCAGCTTTTTGTCAGATTTTTACATAAACTTAAGAAGATGGGGGCATTAGAAGCACATTCACATTTTCCCACATCCTCTACTGCATGAACTCCAGAGGTCTGAGGGGAATTCCTGTATACTCGGTAAATAAAGATGCAAATTTTTTAGTACGATCAATTAGAATTTCTCTTTGCTGTTCAGTTTTGCTTGTCAATCACATATCTTTATCATCGGATGTTCCATTGAGAGTGTTTGAATTTCTGTAGTTGATGCTCTTTCCTTTATCAGTTCAGTCAATGTGGCCATTTCTGTTAATGCCAACTTATAGTTCTTTTATTTTATTCAAACAACCTTGCTGTTGGAACTGCCACAAACACCAGACATCAAATCAGAAACAAGACAGTCTACAGCCACGCTAGCGGCTCTGTGAGGCTATATTTTGGCACACTGGTGCTTTGAGCTAGATGCTAAAATCAGCATGCTAACATGCTCACAATGACAATTCTAACATGGTGCCGTTTAGCTGGTAAAATGTTCACCATGCTCCACATCTTGTTTTAGAATGTGTAAGGGTAACTGTGGTGACCAAAGAGGTCAGGCGTTGGACGCCCTATCAGAGGCTACGCTGCAGGCTGCGCTGAGTGACGACAACTAGGATTTGTTCCAATCCAGCACTGACAACACCAGTGAGTCTGCAGAAGTAATGACAAGCATTATACCAACGCTTCCCAACGATACCATCCCCACAGTGACTGTATGGTCATTTCCAAACCAGAATCAGGGGTTGATGGATCATTCATGCTGCTTTAGGTGGCCGTGCTACTGCTTGTGGCTCAGGACTGGCTGTCAGAGATGTGAAGGAATAGGAGGCGTCCTACAGGCTGAGACGTATGATCAGAGTTGCTAAGCAGAATCTATTCTAATTTTTATTATTATTGCAAAATTACCTTTTAACAAATTCTCTAGAGTATGCCACCCCTGCAATTCACTGCACAAATATGAGAGTATGTGATAAATAAATCCTTGAATTTTAAATGAATATCCATGCACAAAACATCCTCATTCCGTTTGCATCAGAGGACTTAGAATCTACATTGTCCTTTTATCTGGGCTCTATTCACTTTTATACTTTTAACCTTGAAAGCCTTTCCCCTGACAGTCATTAACTTTGACCTTTACTGCAATGAATGTCATTCAAACCAACCTTTTCATTCAGATTGTAGATCAGCAAACATTTATGATGGGCCTTGGTGAAATCTCAACACCTATACCTTTTCCATTTTTCTATTAGGAATGACAGTTCCCTTTGTTACACTGGAAGAAAAACACTGAGCGTACCTCACAGAGAAATTTATTTTCAATCTATTTAATTTATCACTTCCCTTCACTGCAAGCATGGGGGGAACCCTTTCCATTCAGCTCTTAGAAAAACAGCGAGGTGTGGTCCATTCAAGGTTCACTCACTTTTACATTTATACCTGTTAGCTTTTGTTCACCTCTCTAGATAAACAGCGAGGCGTGGGCAAAAGCTGCCACTCACTTATGTTGTACCTCTGCTGACCCCCACTTAGTGTAAAACTTAACCCTTGGAACTCTATACATGTACAAGGTTTACTATAATTATGTGATAAACATAATAAGGGTTTATCCAAAGCGGTCATGTTTGAATTAAGGTAGAAATACTTATAAATAAGTATTTCTATAATAAATAAATAAACTGTAATAAGGGCTTAAGACATCCCAGTAGGCTATATAATGACTATAATGATGACATGGAAACAAAAACGGACATTACAAACTGTAGTTGACGTATGCGCAGAAACAAAAGGGGAAATTAAGTCCAGCCAGAGTTTAAACAGTGAATACATTTTCTTAAAGGAGTGTGTGTGTGTGTGTGTGTGTGTGTGTGTGTGTGTGTGTGTGTGTTTCTCTGAGGCTTGCGGCTGAGTCTTTGATCAAGCAAACACCATGGTGTGGGATATCAGTGTGAGTCTTGCTTTTTTTCCCACTTGTGTGTGACCTGAAGGATGTTATCATTCACATGGGTAAAGCACGCTGCGGTGACAGCCAGCTTAAACACACAGACACTAAACGACAGCCGGGCATCGCTGGGAAATCTGGAGTGATGTCATGAATGATTAAGATCAGAGTGGTGTAGTGTGTCAAGAGAACAGTGCTCAACACAAAGTGGACAACACACATGCGTATTTTCTGAAATCTGCAAAAAATAAACTGAACACTGACAAAATAGGGCAGTGCAGTGATGATATAGACTGTAATTATCAATTAAACCAGTGACAATTCATAGATGCTGAGCATGACATGATTACAGCTTACTTGTTTTTGTCATAGGAACAACAATCAAGTTGAGACCAGTCATAAGCAAGTTTTTTTCCCAGGTGTGCCCGTCACATTAGTTTTAAGAACACAGTGTACCAAATATCACAACGTTGTAATATAATTAAATTGCCAGTGAGGTGGAAACAATTATACCCTGTCTTCATCAAAACTCAAACAAAAATATAAATACATGCTATAAAGAAAGTAGTAGCTCCTGTTTCTGGGCAAAAACAACCTTTCCACTCAGAGCAAATCAACATCCCATATTCACACATTCACATGAGCATTTCCAAAAGTCCTCCATCGTTTAAAAGGGAAATGCAGCTGAGAAGAGGCCTGCTCTCTAAGGCTAAATCCATACTATTAAGTTTTTGTTTAAAAATGCATAACTTTTGCTATGTGTACACCTAGCGCCCACACTACTCCGGTGTTTTATAACTCCTAAAACGGAGACCTTTTAAAACTCTGTGATCCCGTTTTAGTCTGAAATCTCTGAGATTGCGTTTTAGTGAGGAGGGGTGGAAACAGATGTTTTAAAACGATGACGCAGACACCCACATTCGCTTCCTGATTGAGTCTCATCAGCTAGGACGTGTCCTTCCCTGATTCGTCATGCTCCTATCACGTGACCCCTTCCCAGACTAAAAAAACGACATCAGCCTTGACTACCAGAGGTTAACTCAAGAATTACAACACTTGGGCTGCTTTCAGACAGAATCAGGTGTTGCGGCGATTAGTGCAGGATTGTGCGGCGGTGTGGGAGTGTCACATACTAACTAGCAATCTCAGCTTGAAGGGCAATACATATGGGGTGAATATAGTCTCAAAACTATTTGTAAATGTGTATTATATGATTTGTAATTGAAAAACAAGATTTGTAATTGAAAAACAAGATTTGTGTATGTATGTGCTCCAATCGAGGGGTGACGAGCTATTCTGTGTTTTTAGAAAAACGTCTTTCCCACTGTGAAAGTAAACATAAATTTGCTGAAAGTCCAGATGTCCCAGTTTTCCACCAGCACCTAAACGCAGCATGCATTTACGAATCTGTGTAGGTGGAACAGCGTGAATATAGTCTCAAAACCCCAAAAGCGAAAGTAACCTGATCCGTGCGTAACAGGCGATCCGTGCAAACAAATTTAACAATCTGTAAATTAATACAAAGACATTTGTATGCACAAGAAGCTTTTTGAAAGCGAAAAGGATCAGATCTGTGAAGCTGAAGTTAAAAATCTCTAAGTAAAATATACATATTTATTCAGGTTGTGATGTTTGCATTTGTAAAACTGTTTTTTTGATTTGCGAGTACCCAAAATTACTCACAAATCTTGTTTTTCAATTACAAATCTTGTTTTTCAATTACAAATCATGTAATACACATTTACAAATC
>LKNJ01003371.1:25206-57472 GCA_002120245.1 Maccullochella peelii
CACAAATCTTGTTTTTCAATTACAAATCTTGTAATACACATTTACAAATCGTTCTGAGACTATATTCACCCCATACAGTGTGTCCCAAGAAAAATGCAAATACATGTCCAATACATCATCTCAAAGTCAGAAAAAATAACATCATTTTTTAATACCTCTAATCATCTTGTGACCCATCAGATTTATCTTTTGATCCTCTGGGAGTGTCCCGACTCCCACATTTGAAACCACTGTATTCATACTGGTATCATGATTTTCCATACCATCATGTTAATCCCTTCTGTCTGTTCTGGCTATCAACTGATTCACAGACTGTCTTTCTATGCATGTTGATGAAGTGCATTTTTTGATCTGGATGATAAAGAGCATAGCATCATGTAGTTAATCTCTCTTTAGGTAAACGGTGCTCATTAGGTGGCGTTTATGTTGCTCTTATTCATAGATTAAATCTGTTGAGTAAGAATGTTCTGTATCTGTATAGAAGAAATTCTAAACAATAACTTTTGTAAATTTAAACAATAGATGAAAGTACCAGGTTTAAAATTACGCCCATGATTTGTAATAAATAATTTAAGCATAAAGCATTTAATTCCTCAAATAATAAATAACATGTACGTCATGTTGATTTGTCGCCTCTACTGCTTGTCTATTGGCTATTGGGTTGTTGAGAAACTTTTACTCGCATGCTATTGGCTGTGCGGCGTAGCGGGAGGGACAACTTTCGGGAAGTGATGAGGTTTTTGTTTCAGTTTCGCACCGGGCCATTGAGGAGCACAGTTTAGGGAAGAAGGCGAAACATTTCAGGAATACATTCGTTATTAAGTATTAATTACGACAGTTTATCGATATGTTTCTACACAAAAAGCTCAACTGACGACTGACGACGCACGGCTTGGGTTCCCTTCGGAGACCGGTGAAGATTTTAGCATGTGAGTCATATTAAATAGCTTCTTAGTAGCTAAATTATCCGCTAGGTGGGTGCAAACTAACGTTAGTTGTCCAAACGTTGTCCTGTACCCACCAGAGTTAGTTCAGTCCTCAACTGCCGCGTGTCAGCTGACTGTCTGTGTGTTTAACGCTCGTCGGTTGTTTTACATTCATTCCTTTTTCAGTTGTCATTCCCTTAACAAACAACTTCTCTGCAACGTTGCACAATCAACGAGCCACTCAAATCTCACATTTTAAAATGTGTTAGCTACTAAAATACTGTCCCTCACACTGGACAAGAACCTAACTTTAATTACTAAAAGACCAAGCAGTTATAAGCACTTTTGCTTATAAGGAATCTTATATTTAACATTGACAGATGTTTAATGGGACGTTGCCTGTTAACTTGTACAGTAGAGAACTGGCAGTGTTGTAACCAGCTAGCAATACCTGTTGTACCTGCTAGCCAGGTGTTGTTTTCATATTTTCTTCATATTAGACTAGAGTGAAAGAGTTTACAATTATTATGTCCCTTACATTTTGCCTCAGAAGATTTTGTTCAGAGATTTGGGATCACAGCCGCATCAGAAAATGTAATCTCGATCAGTTTCGCATACTACCCTAGTATTTGCTAATATTCTTCTGATGTTTTATATTTTCTGGAACTTGCTCAGTTTCCATGGCACCACAAAGAAAGACGGCATTACCCAAACCACTCCCAGAGGGCTTCATACTGACTGACACTGAGAAGAAGAAATGGAGGCTGGGGAAAATCATTGGTCAAGGGGGTTTTGGACTGATCTATCTTGGTAACGAGATGAGCACACACCATGCACCTTCACACTCATGTCACACACGTGGCATGCAGACTAATAGAGTAACTCCCTCTCTTTCTCTACATTGTTTCTGGGAGACACTACTCTGATTGATATGTTTTTCCCTTGCTTGTGAAAGCTGTTTGAACAGATCCGATTGCGGAAAGAATTTCAACTCTTCAACTTGTCATGTACTTTGTAACACCCCTCTAATCTATGAAGACCTTTCCAATCAGCAAACATTTACAAATCCATTAGGACACAGTACAGACTTTTGTTCATTTCTTCCTGGTGTTGGATCCATTTTATAAATCCAAAGGGCCTGATATAGACTTAACATAATGTGTCCCAACTTTGTAGCCTGCATTTTGTCTCATCTTTCCTCACTTGTCTCCTGTTGTCTCTCAAAGCCTCCCAGGATGTGGACCGACCTGTTGCAGCAGACACTGACTTTGTCATAAAAGTGGTGAGTGCGCACACAGACAGCCCATCCATCTTAAGGGGACACAATAATGCTCGTTTGAAATGTCAGTATGTACTGCAAGATGCCCTTACTGCACTCTGTGCTGGAAGCAGAAAGCAGCTGTTACCGTGGTTACGGACAATAATGCATGTGTAAACTGTTCAAAACAAAGTGGTGTTTCCTGTTTTTTAGTTTAAACTTCACCAAACAAAATGTGATTTAGTTTGAAGTCACTGCGAGAAAGCACGTGAGAAGAATTGCAACATGTGATGCGAAAGTAACATTTGGCAATGCAGAAAAATGGAACTGTAATTGGTGTGATGGTTCCTCCAGCCTCTTGCACATGCACTTCTGCTTAGGGGTAGTAGAGTATCCTAGGCTGGCACAGATGCATTGCACAGTCCCTTGTTGCTGGGTTGTATTGTCCACTTCCAATTAACTGGTTTGGGATAGCCTTTAATATGTGAACCCTTCCTGCAACGGTGGCCAAGTGAATGGAGTGAGACTGCAGTGGCAGGTTTATTTCAGGCCTTGGACTATATTCAGATTCAGACTTGCAAATTGTCATACAGTGATACATTATGAAGTTGAGCTGAAGCCAATATGAGGCTTCAGCAGTTGCAGCAGTTCCCTCTCTGTTTTACGATACCTCCACCCCATTTCAGCAAGGTCAACAGAGTCCGGGTCAACAAAAAAGATGGAATTTCTTGCTGAAAACATTGTAACTTTGAAAAAACAACCACAGGCTAAGTAAGCAGGTGTTCAGACCAAGCCACTAAAACGTTCTAACAAATACCATGAGGTACTGTACGTTGTCTAATAAATACATTGCATGTAAATTTGTCAAAGTGTAACTTCACCCTTAAACTCTGCTAGAACCCTCCCTCCCAGCAAATTTTTAAAATGCTAAGAGTGAGGGAACAACCACTGTAGGAGGCGTGGCCTCGTAGTCTGTGGGCCAGGGGACATTAGAGGGCTTTAACATTCGTTTGTTTTGTTTTTTAAAAAAAAGATTTTTTGGTTGTATTTTTGCCTTTTTCATTATTTAGTGACAGCTAAACTGAACACTCAAGAACTATTAAATGTACAAGTAATTAGTCTAACATTTATATGCAAGGTAATGTGTCTCTCTCAGTGCATCAGAAAGTATTGTGTGATATACTTAATGTTTGCATGTATTTACACCCTTGGTTGAAGGGAGGAAAAAAACAAAGGAATGAGAGAAGAGGGATTCTCTTTTCGCTTAATTTAATGGAAATGGAAATGCTGTGTTCCATCAGGTATTTTGCAGAGTCCTTCTTTGATTCAAGGGGAGAGACAGCAGGAAGAAAGCTTTAAAAAGGAATAAAATGCACAGCCAGTTTTATTTACACAAGTGGGATGATGCTTAGTAGTTGGGACAACCCCACTTTGTGATGTATACTAAGACATGTTTATTTTTGTCTGGCCTAGTGCTTCTTTAACCAGCTTTATAATGAAAAAGTTAACCATGTATATGTGCTTGTATGTGCAGGAGTACCAGGAGAATGGCCCCCTGTTCTCGGAGCTCAAGTTCTACCAGAGGGCAGCCAAACCGGAGAGCAGTGAGTAGCACCACCCGTCCAGCGTGCCGGCAGCTCGCTGGAGCACGAGCGCGTTTGACTGATGAAGTGGCCGCAGACACAGAGGCTTTGCCGCCTGCCGCACAGTAATTAATAATAAGCCAAAGCAAACATGCACCTCAGTGGCAGTTAGCCCCCCTCTCCGTGCTTGTCTGAGCTCTCCAACGCCTCCGTTTGGAGTGGAGCGAGAGAGAGGAAGCCACTCAAACGTAATGATGGCCGGGCCTCCGATGAGCCCCTGACCACCTGCCAGCCTGGTTGAGCGCCAGTCAGGCCAGCCGCCATCGAGCCCTGAGCCAGGCCCACTGCTTTGTCTGGGGCCTCTGTGTGTGTGTGTGTGTGTGTGTGTGTGTGTGTGTGTGTGTGCGTGTGTGTGTGTGTGTGTGTGTGTGTGTGCATGCATTCTTACACTTACAAGGACAAATGAGAATTCTAAACAAAACATGTGCCTACATTTCATAGGGTTCAGGGGCTTTTGTTCAGCTTCCTCTTGGAAAAGGAGTGGTGTTTGACTTGGAGGGGGGTTAGGTCAAGGTTAGGGGATCATTAGACTCTCATCAAAAGTTTTTGTAGTTGCAGGGTTCATACAAAGTCTGGAAAGTTTGGAAACTGCTTAATTAGTTTTCAAGGGTAGGAATATGCTTGAATTCAAATATACTCCTTGAAAAATGCTTGATGTTCAACAGAATCTGGTGTTTCATAATTTCCACAATCACTCATGTAAACCAAACATCTTTTAATATTTGAAATGAAACGATCCTGTTGTCATATTTGTATGTTGTCTCCTGGCATTTCTAGTCTGGACATTTTTGGTTTAGGTACCTTGAAAGTGATTGAAAAGTGCTTGAATTTTACTGTTAAAAATCTGTATGAATCCTGTAGTTGTGTCCCTTAACAGACTCATTGTCAGTACAACTAAGTGGTCCAAGGAACAAGGGTTTCTGCTTTCTCAACACAGCTGTTGTGGTTTAGAATTTTAATTTAGCTGATGGTTTGAGTCCTGTAATTCAGTCTTTTTAGACCCCCCCAGCAGTGTGAAAATAGAAATGTGCGCGTACACACGTTCACATCATTATTCCTCTTCTAATCTTGTTCCAGTGCAGAAATGGAAGAGGAGCCGGAAACTGGACTTCCTGGGCATCCCGGCGTACTGGGGATCAGGGATCGCTGAATATAATGACCTCAGGTATTGACGTAGCCAGCACTTGGTGGACAGCATGATTAGATGCATGATTAGACTATTGTTTTCATAAGCAATATAGACAAGAGAAAATATCAGCAGGTGCAAATGATAACAGCAGATTTATTTCCTTAGACCCCATTTATACCTGCCATTAACATGTAATAACACCTGTTTATGCAGAGATGTTTATCGCATTGGGATCAGATCTCAGCCAGGTGTAAATGCAGTTCGTACAGCGTGATCACGTTCTTAAGAAGAAAATTCACCTAGCAAGTTGAAAGGTCACCTAACTCCGCCTCTTCCTGCTAGCTTAACCTGCCTGGCAGAACCTACATGTAGTAGCAGTAGCTAGCAAGCCTTGCCTCGCAAAAAGCGATGTGGAAATGAATGACGCTGTCCATGGCGTTGCCGTCCCTGACCTGGGATAATGTTAGTTGACAAGTCCGACTGCCTAACCTATTTGCATATTGAGATCCGATCCCAGTGCGGAAAGAATTGAGATAACTTGAACATTTATTAGTACCTGGTTTAAATACAAAGGCCTGTGGATCTATCTGTGGATGTCATTATCCAGATAGAAATCACATGTTAATACCAGGTGTAAATAGGGCCATAAAGTAGGCTAAAGTACACTTTGTGGGCAGAACTTAAAAACAAAAGATACTTAACACAATGTATAATTTTTGAAAGGTTACCTAAATTACCTGCTGGCCTTTAAAACAAGGCCATGGTGGGTTTTGTTTGTGTTCTACACGTGTTGTCATGTTGTAGATCAGGTCAGTATGGGGTCCTGGTGTGAAATGTGTCTAGCAAACCAATAAAATTGTTAAAAGTTTCCCTGGGCTCTCCTGAGAGTTTATTTATCTGCTTTAAACTCAGGTTTCAAGGCAGTCGCCTTTCAGCCACAGCTGGGTCGGAGAGCTAACCTTCACGGGTACCTTTGTGTGTTTCTTTTGACCACAAGTGAGAACTTTAACCAAAGATCTTTCTTATCTGTTGACTCTTTCTGTTTATATATCTTTGCCTTGGAAAATATATATAATGGGTCAGAATGGGTTCAAACTCCAGTATTTATTTCTGATATACTGTACATTTTAAGCCATGAAATCTGTTTCCCCTCTTGAGTTTCACAGCTCCTTACAGTGTCAGTATATTTCCACATTCTGTTTTTTCCCCTGACAGTCTTACTTTATGCTAAACTCTTTTATAATTATTTCTACAATGTTTTAGCCTTTCTGGGTGCTGAATGTCTTGATTCGAACTTTCTTGTTGGGTTAACCTGGTTTTTACAGCACTTTCAGGCCAAAAAGCCGTCTACAAATCAGGAATTAGGAGATGATTTGTTTTTCAGAATCAGGAAATCTGATCTTACCCTCTACCGCTCAGGTATCGTTTCATGGCCATGGACCGACTGGGCAGTGACCTTGAGAAAATCTGCAAGCGCAGCGGAGGTCGACTGAGGAAGTCCACTGTGCTCCAACTTGGTCAAGGACTGGTGAGATCACTTGCCTGGAAAAAAGGCAGACTCTGTTTTTTTTTTTTTTTTTTAAATGTTCATTGATTGTTGTTGTTTATCATTACATTCTTCTCATCATAACTGTCATTCCTGTTTTTGTGTATGCTCTGTTTTGGCGTGTGCCAGGTGGCTGTACTGGAGTATATCCATGAGAACGAGTATGTCCATGCAGACATTAAAGCTGCCAACCTCATGCTGGGTTACAGAGACCCTGAACAGGTTAGTCCACTGTGGACCTCCTCTAATTACCTTGCATGTGCTCTATTCTACAGAATATCCACTTTACGTATACATCGCAATTAACGGCTATGATTCTGTGTGCGCATTATATAAATAATGCAAGTGGTCAGTTATCAGCTGTCCATTTTAATGAGGATTACGTCTCTAAGAAGACAGGATAGACTTCTTAATTAGTAATGTGTGTGTTCTGTTGTGTGCTGTAGGTCTACCTAGCAGACTATGGGCTATCCTACAGATACTGTCCCGATGGAGTCCACAAAGAATACAAGGAAAACCCCAAGAAAGGCCACAATGGAACCATCGAGTACACCAGCCTTGATGCCCACAAAGGACTTGGTAAGCCTTTCAGTTCATAAGCTGGTTCCCATGGCATTTGCATAGGCCTCTTTCTGACTTCACACAAAACAACTAGGCTTGCTGGGTCAGGTCCTGCTTTCCTCCTGGTCGTGAGGTGGGTCAGTAGATAGGCTGACCGCTGATTAAATATTGAAGTATAACGTAAGTAACAGCTTTTGCAGAGTATTTCAAGTGCTGCCAAGACAACAAGCAGCTGCACTTTTATTTTAAAATCCCAGTATTTACAATAATTTCCCAGATTCTCCACAGTAACAACTGTAGAAAGCTGAAACTGAATTCCGGTACTGTGGAAGTTATTGTAAAGCATGACTCAAGATAAGCAAGAAATGAAAAGATGCAACATTACTTTTCCCTATTCAGACAACATGTTTTATAAAAGGATAGGTAACATAATCATTACCAAAACATCTCTGCATTGGCCATGTCAGCAACGTGTGGGGACCGCACCACTGAAAGTAAAGTGGCTTCTTTTACCTCTTGTTAAGTGCTCAGTTAAATTAACATACATTAGCCCTGTGCAAATTGAATCCTTAACTATTTTCCACACGTCAAGGCACTTCGTAGACACGTTTTCACCTTAAGTCCAGATTGTAATTATTATTGGCCTACTTACATAAAGTGGAGATGTAAGAAATCACCAGGAATTGAAATCACTATAAGAAGACTCTCTCAAGTACTTAATAGAGGGGCAATAAGTGGTCTACAGTTACCTAAATCCCATATACATAAAGGTCCCTGTTAGACATTTAGAAAGTGAGGGAAAAACTGATTTGAAACATCTATTTAAAAACTGACACACATTTTCTGTATACAAAATTGCCAACTGGAATCCTAAATCCTTGAATCCCTGACTAGGTAGCAGAAAAAAAAACAGTCTCACTTCAAGGTCCTTTTAGTAGCTGTTCTGAAGCTTTCGATCATTTCAAACGATCTTCATCAGCAGATGGAGTTTGTCAGTTGTCATGGGATTGTAGATGTTCAAATTCACATTTTTCTCCGAGCACTTAAAGAACTCCTCATCCATGTTGGCTTGAAGGTTGAGCTTCATAATTCATCCTTGACCTTAGGTACAGCAGTTGACTGACAGCAGTCTACTTAAATACACAGTAACGTTCTCTTCCTATAAAACAGAAACATATTTTTGATGACTCATCACGTTACCTAGTGGGTAGCTACTAGAGCAATATCATAGTAGGAGGTGTGTGTTTGGATTTCAGCTGGTATAGCTGTGAAAACAAAGAATGCGACTGAAGCCACGCCCACTTCTGAGCAATCCAATCTAAACAACATGTCTTCAACATCTAAAGAATTTAAATCCCTCTAGTTTTTAAACCCAACCCACATGTTGCGTTTTACACGGAAATAAGTCACATTATAGAAGATACAGGTGCTCTTCCGTTTAGTTAAGTTAAAGAGGTCCTTTAATCAGCCATTTTAAATATGAGCATCTCATTTATTTGTTTGGGGGGGGGGATTCTTAATCTTCATTGGATAGCAGAGGCAGACATGAAATAGGGAGAAAGAGAGGTATGACATGTAACAAATGTCGCCGGCGATGTTGCGACTGCCATGCGCCGTAACCATTCGGCTACCAAGGCGAGCAGCTCATTTATAAATACACAAACCAAAACAACCAACCAAGACAGAAGTAGGAGTTTCTTGATTGAGAGTGCTTGTTAATTACGTACAGCAAGAGCCTATAGAGGGTAGGTTCAGATTTTTTCAAGTCTGTCTTAAAACAATACTCACATGTAGGGCTGCAACTAACGATTATTTTCATTATCGATTTTTTTTACGATTAATCGTTTAACCTATAAAATGTCAGAAAATGGTGACGTCTTTAGACTGCTTCTTTTGTCTGACACAGTCCAAAACCCAAAGACTCTTCATTTACTGTTAGCAATGACAAAGAAAAGCAGCAAATCCTCAGAAGCTGGAACCAGCAAATGGTTGACATTTTGCAATTAATCGATTATCAAAATAGGCAATTAATTTTCTCATTCGCTCTACTCACATGCCATATTCATATTGAAAGAGTTATCAGTCACTGTAATCATTCCTCCTCCCCATACTGGCCACGAAGCGATTCCTTCACAGCGTGAAAACATGGCGGAAGAAATCCACAAACCTTGTTTGGTGCAGTAATGCATTCTCAAGTCCAGCCAAAGTAAAAATGAAACTTCATCAGTCTGTGTAAGCCAAATCGAGTAGGTAACTTTCAATATTTTGATCTATCTCAGACTGCTGATTTTACTACTATTTTTGATTTTGGTGCTTAGTAAGTGTGGAAAGAATGACAGGTATTCACGATTCCCAGTATTTAGATATTGCAGTATCTGTATTAAGCCTTCTAAAAGCTCTGCCCTTTTAGTTTGCAGTCTTTGTTTGTCAATACATGTAAAATAGTCTCTCCTCCCCGCCACCCTCGGCTGATATTGGGAACACATTAACTGGCAAATTGCCTACATGCTCCTTCTCTTCATTGACCATCGATTCTCCATCCGCGGCCCCTGCTGAATTCCCCGGTACCGTCTCTGTTTAACAATTCCCTAATTAGCCGAAGTCATAACCTGCATCGTGTATTCATCCCCCATTAATTAAGGACTTTGATGTTTGGTTAGAGCGAGGCCCGAGCCACAGATAACCTCTATGAGCTCCACACCGACCGACTCCACTACCCTCCAGTTCGATATTGTGAGTTAGCATGGCTCAGAGTGCCTAATCGCCACCGTAGTGTTTCTATCAACACGATCGATAAGTAAAAGAGGGGCAGAAAATGTCCTGTCAGCAATAACTATCAAATGGAAGTCATGTCAATTTGAATATAATTTTGAAAGGGGGAGGGTAAGAGCGAGAGAAAGGTGAGCTGTAAAAATTGTGATGCACCTTTTTGCTCTGCTACATCTACATCCATTTCCACCAGGTGCTCTTATTGGAGTGCTGCAAGCCTGCCAGAGATAATCATTGTTTTAAACACAGATCCATGCCTATATTACACCTCCTTCAAAGAACTGAACAAAGCTCCGGCTATGGGAAGAAAACATATACTGTATATTGTCATCTTAAACACCTGCTTAAAAACAGACAAGTGTTGGAGTATTTTCCACTGCGCATGGAGATTATGACCGAGCACCAGACCCTGATCTGCCCTTCCCTGACCTGATGGCACCAATCCCCGCAAAGATGTTGACAGGTTGCCATGGTGAGGTTTGGCGAACGCAGCTGCCGACTGGCAGGCCTTTGAACCTCGAGCTAAACGGTGTAATTACCACCATTCGGTGGGCGTCCAGCGGACAAAAGACCGTCTCCAAACGACAAGACTGTGAAGCAGAAGGGTTAAGAGTGTGACACTGCAGCATGCTTTAGGGAATCTGAATAACAATAGGAGATAATTAACAACACCACCGCTGCCTCACCTCCCTGTCTAAAGCATGTAGAGAACGTGTGAGCAGTGCGTCGGTGTGTGTGTGTGTGTATTTATGTGGGTGTTCTGTATTTATGTACTGTGCATGTGTGTGTTTTTCAAGCATGTCCAACCTCCCTTTGAGAGCTGTTTAATTGTGTATGTGTACGCACATGCATATCTCTCTGCACTGTCCTGTGTCATTCCTCATATGAGGGCAAAACACATTAAATACAGAAGAGCAGACACACAAAACACTATTATGAGCTTCGATAACGTGCCCAGAGCACGCACAGAGGGCAGCAACGCTTAATGTAGTTGTTGATCTTTTTAATTGTTAATCTATTATGGTGCTCTGGGAGTTGCAGCACTTTTTCCAGTGTCAGTATCACATATTTTTCATCTTTATTCTCCTTTAACGGGCTCTCGGTAGCAAGGAAGTGTTGTGTAATTATTTACAACAATAGGAAACCACACTGCTTTGGTGACTTAATGCATACTTGACACTCACAAGGGCAAACAGACCTAACTCTTATTATCAGAGTTGTTGAGATGTAGTGTAACAGACAATGACAGTTTCATATTTGGAGCTAACTTTATGTTATTTTCACTGCAGGTTTTTGCATACCTGTTTGGTTAAAAAGGTGGCCATGAAAGAAATCAGGAAACACTGGTTTTACTGGTGAAATTTCTATGCTTTACTCCCCTGTTCAGTTTCATTTCTGGCATTATAGTCTGTGCAACATACAACAACCTCTATCCTACTGCTGGGATCATTCTACACAGTATGTTTTGTCACTCATCAGATTAGTCACATTAAGCAATCATAGATTCATATATTGGCCCAAAGACGTGGCACACTACCAAACCAATCATAGCTTGATGTCTTGCGTGACATACAGAGGTGATCGGCAAGGTGGCAGGGACGGACTACACTGTTCCACCTGACAGCACCAATGACGGATGTTCATTTATGTAATCACAGTTTTATGAATGAAAGTGCAACTGGAGCCATGGTGGGATTCATTTGGTATGATTCTCCTGAAATAAAATACAGTTGTGTATGGAAGAGCGCTCTATGCTCCTATTGGTCACATCATGAAACGCAGAAGTTGTCAGGTTTCTGATGCCAACATGTAGGGACATCAGCTAGCATCACTCTTCTCAAGGCCCTTCCTATACAGTCCATCTCTCCCATTCTGATCATCCTCATTGATTGTTTAGCCTCCCTGCTGGGTCCAAGCAGTTTAGTGTTCCCAGCTAAAGCCAGAGTTTGTTGTTCAGGCACAAAACTCATCATGTACTTCCTTGAAGTGATTTCCTTTCATCTTTTCTCATGATCAACACATCCCTATGTTTTGATATTCTGTACCCACGTAAAAAAAATGTGGGTTACTTCTATTTCATGAACTACAAATTTGTTAACATGTAATCAAATTACTGCCCACCCATTCCATGTAATCTGGTTCTGTGAGGCAGTGACCACGCTTCTTCTTTAGACCAGCCTGTTGGCTGGGGAGGATCAATGCCGGCTGGGGCTCAGGGAGGAGATTTCTCCCCTCTGATGGAGCCAGTCGATAGGTAATTTCTCCGGAGACGTGCGGCGACCGTTACAGTATTGAGCTACTAAAACTCCTCGGGCTTGACCCCTCTGGATGGACTTGGTCGACAAGTATTGATAGACCTCACACATTAATGTAGACCCATGCAATCACACATACTCACAATAAGACGCAAACACACTCTAGACTTGTCCTTAAAGAAGTCTTAGTACATGGGAAATCACACTGGTACCATGCATACACTTTTTCATGTCTTAAAGTATGAAATTCCCTAATATTGAATTATGTTGTTCTACCTGCCCCCCTGATCAAATCCCTGAAGTGATTTTGGTTATGATTTGTGGAATGCCTTTGTACCTTCTGGAGACAGTTTACAGTATGTGTATGTGTGTGCTCTTAATAATTAAATACCTACGTGTAAAGCATATTTTGAGCACAGTAGTTCTTCAGAGTACTGAACAGAAATATCATTCTTTATAGATGAATGAAGAATCTGTCACTGCTTTACTCCCATTCATTGCACATAGCGTGAAAAACAGCAGCAACAGCAGTGATACAAACCTAATTCTGCCAAATAGCAGATTAAAAGAGTACTCCACCGATTCAGCATTGCACTCCTATTTTGTTGGACTCACAATGGGCAGATTTTATATTAAAAAAAGGATGTAAATAGCTGCAACACAACCATTGTATCGTCTTTTTTTATTCAATGTGTTCTTGTTCCTTGTCAAAAGCTGGTGCCTACGTTACGTACAATGCAGTTTGGTTGGAGATTTGGTTGTGTTATGCTAGTAGCGGCTAATGTAGCCTTAAGCCTCTAGCCTCAAACATAGATGAGGAGTGGGCTACAGAGGTCTGGTATGCTAGTTTTCAGTCCCAACTGATGCTGACTAAAGTGAACTCATTTGAGGCAATTTGTCAGACTTTATGCAGCTCCCTCTGGAGACACAAAAGGCTCTATACAACTTTTTTCACATATGCAGCAGTAATCCACAACACCTGTAAACAGCCTTGCGCAAAATCAGTTGAGTTCCCCTTTAAGTGTTCTAGGTAAAGTTTGCGAAATGGCAATGTTGGTTGGTCTGTCACTTGATCTGTTCAACTTTTTGGCCCAGACTGAAATGTCTCGACAACTTTTGGATAGACATAGACAGTCACGTTCCCCAGAGGATAAATCCTAATGACTTTGGTGATCCTGTGACTCTTCCAGCACCACCATAAGGTTAACAATTTTGGATCAGAGTGAAATGTCTGGTAACTGTTGGATGGACTGCCATGAAATACAGAGCAAACGTTCATCTCCCCCTCAGGATGAATTGTGAGGAACTTTTCTTCTACCTCCATCATTAGGTCAATATTACACCTGCAAAACTAATGACATTCATCAGCCCCAGCTGATTAGCAAATTTTAGCAAACACTTTTAGCATGTTAACATTGTCATTTTGTGCATGTTAGCATTAAAACAGCTACAATACCAACCACTACTACTTTTACATTTACTTCACCACAACTGCTAATGATCATGAAAAGTAAACTTTGTATCTCAACATTTATCTATCTCATAATTGGGTTTTTAATTCTTTAATGAGCACTGAAGCCTCATAGAGCACCTAGCATGGCTTGACTCTTGCTTACTGATACAGAATTAGATGGGAATTGGGTTGCTGTCTGTATCTTTCAAGATACAAAAATGGCTTCAGGTTTTGACTGTTAAAGCAGTCTCTTGTGTGTATCACACTCATACGCAAGTATCAAAGGGGTCAACCGTAGGGATGCTAATTTAGATTTTTGTTTCTGACCTCATAGCCGACCCTCATTAACCGATCATTAAACGTTAACCAACAAGATTAATGTACTATTTAGAATGGACAAGTGTCTATCAACAATAAGGCTCTCGCTTGAAACGCAGCTAGTAATTGTACGTCTTGAGAGGATGCGATAGCCTGGTTCAATGTAGTTCAGTAGCTCACAAAATCCCTTACTGTCCACCACGTTTATAGGCGTCATGTCCTTTTCCACCATAAAGCAAAGCTTCTAGTTATTGCCTCTGGTAGTGGTTTGGCCTAAGACATTTCTATATTTTACAACCAGTCAGTGTCTGCAATTGGAAGAAAGGGATACATTTTTTTCTGCCTGGATCATGTCAAAGGCCACAGATATCTGTCAGCTAGAGTACTCCAGAGTGCTTTTTGTCTTAGCGAGGGGGGAACCAGACCCAGCTTGGAACACAAACTGATACCCCCACCACCATCATTATCATACTATTCGACAGTATGTAATCTGACTGTTATTGTGTCTGAGCTGAATCCATACATTGTAATCACAGCTTTATTAATGAAGTTGCACCTGGAACCATTCATCGTCACTGGGCGGTGAAGGTGGGCTCTGTAAATCAAAAGCAGGGATCTGCTTTTAGCACAAGTTTTCATCTTCCTCAGTCTCCATCTTGTTAGGCAAAACAAAAATGCCCCATTGACAGGTGACACAGTGTAAGAGGTGAATTAATATCTCTGCTGCAGGGTGTGTGATTTATTCGTCTTGGTGAATCACAAATCGGCTTTAACTTACCAATGCTGCAAATGGTACTTGTGTCCAACCTTGACTCTTTGGGGAAAGAAGAGATCTGAAGGAAAAAAAAGCTTTCACAAACTGAAACTTGTGATAGATATTAATATTGGAATGTATTATTTTTTTATGACCACCTCATCTTTCTGTCTCTGTATAGCTCCATCTAGACGTGGTGACCTCCAGATTTTGGGTTTTTGTCTTCTTCACTGGTTATGTGGGTCTCTGCCTTGGGACAATGTTCTCAAGAACCCAACTCAAGTCCAGGAGGCCAAGGCCAGGTAGGTAGACCACTTGTACTGTCTCCACAGCAAAGACTGACTGGTCGTGCAATAAAATAGTTTTAGGAACTGTTAGAGAGATGTTGATTTAACTCAACATTCCTTTTTGAATCTGGAGTTTGTAATGTTGTATTGCAATGATTGCATGATCCTGTAGGACCATTTGCTTTGACTTTGATTCGTCTTGTTCTCCTGCTGCGTTCTTCCCACCCTACTACCTACCCCTCATCTCCAGCTCTCATAATGTTTCTGTCACTGTTTCATCTCCTCTTCCTCCTCTCTCAGACTGATGAATAATCTGCCAGACTCAGTCCAGCAGCTGTCAGTGAACGGATCCAGCACAGGTGAGCCAGGCCATTTTCAGGTTACAGGACATCATTTACTCCTCAGGTTAAACGGAGAATTTGGAAATAAGACAACAAGCCTGGAGTGGAGAAGAATCTCTGTGTCTGATCTTCCACTCAGAGTAAAGGCCAGAGCCAAGACTCATTTAGATACTGGGCTGACATGCACAGAGCATATGGGTAATAGCTGTTGCACACCAATATTCCTGTATGCATAGACAAAATAATTCAGACAAGGTTTCCAGTTCTAAAAGAATCATGTAAAGCATGAAAAATGATCAGACGTTATAGAAACTGTCTTCCTTGAAAGGATTTTCCATTTGCTAGTTTTATTCGATGTACTCACAACAGCTGGCAGCTGAAATTAAGACAAGGAACAAGCTGCAATTCAAATCATATAGTCTGCACTCTTTACAGTGTTGTTGCCCCAAAGTGTAGAGAGCTTTTGGAAGCAAACTGAAGGTTGTACTGCACCCTCCAACTTCTTCTGCTGTTTGAAGGGATGAAACTCAAGTTTTGAAATAACGTTGAGCTTTTTTTCATGATTTGGGTGCACTATTAGGTGCTTAAAGAGTTATTCTGGTATTTTTAAACCTGGGCCCTATTTTTACATATTTTGGGATCTAAATGACTAATAGTTACCAAAAGTTTTGGAATTGGTCCAGTAGATCGTCTCCACCGGCATCCGTGAACGGGCTGCAATGTAATCCTTTGGGGCAACCGTGCCGTGAAAAGTCTGTCCACTAAAAGTGCTTGTTTTTGCCACTGACAGGCTCAGACTGTTATTCTAAGTGTCTGACAACATTATGGAAAGGATCCCTACAGAGACAGACTGTTTGTTAAGGAGTAAGATCCTTTTTGTTTAACCAGAAACACTCTCGTATTCCTGCAACAACTCAACCTCTCGTGAGATTTCAGAGCGAGACTTCTCCTTGACTGAGACTTTCTGTTTCTGGTTAAACAAAAAGGATCTTTAACTCTTTAACATTATGGACCTTCGTTCCAAGTTGTTGTTCTCACCTGCCAAACCAAATGAAGAAGTAAACACTCTAACCAGGCAGTCTGACCAAGGTTTTACCATCATTTAAAAATGATTACTTACTGGGAATTTATCACTCCTTTCCAAGGATTTCTCGCCATAAAAGATTGATTTTAAAAACAGAACTGCAAATAATTAAATTTTCAATGGTGTTTATTCAAATGTTTTGATATTATCCTTTTATATCCATTACTATCTATGTGTATCAATGCTCATATGTGCAAAAAATAGAAATAGTACTTAACATCCAATATACATACATATAAAAGGTAAGGTAAAAGAAAGTATCTAAAAAAAATTATAGTACCTTTTATAGGAGTAGCCAATAAGATGACACCTTTAAAATGGATTATTGTCTGGTAGTCTGTAGAATGTAGAAACAAGGCTAAACAACAGTCCAGACTACATGAAAATCAAATCCTCATTCTGCCGAAGCTTTCCACCCAGAATAAAACGCTCCGTCTCTCCCTCAGTTACCTGGAGCTCCTGAATAACTTTGTACCAATTAAACAGCTGTCCCATTGACATGCCTTTCAAAGTTTGTCGTGTTTTATCTCTCCTCTTTATAAGGAGAGGTCACACCTGTGTGAGGGCTTAGCGTGTGATGTATGGTTGGGACCGAGTGCTCCTCTGCTGACGAGGCCCGGCTGCCCGCCTTAGATAAGAGCCAGGGTATGCATCAACTCTGTGTGTGTGTGTGTGTGTGCGCGCGTGTGTGAGAGAGATACAAGTTCCACCGCAGTATGTCATACACGTCGCCTGGCCAGTGTGTGATGCATCGCAGCTGACTGTATGACACTTTCTCACACACAGTGCATATCCATAGCTGTGCGCAGGCCTAATCTACTCTCTGTGGGGAGATACAGTACATTGGCAGGCAGTGTATTATCTGGACTGTGAGACCTTCAGGTTCATCCTGCCTTTGCTGCTGCATGACTCGAGTCTCCCAGCAATGATTTCTCACTGAGCACGCATCATTACTGATGCTAGTGCCCGTCTAAAAAAAGTACCTCTCAGTTAATAAAATCAAACCACTGTCTGATAATAGCTTGTGCAACAGGAGACATGTTTTTTCAAATGGCCTGATTGATCCATTATTAAACATTCTGACTTGAATCCTGGACTTGATGTTTGGCTTCTGCTCTGTCCCCATTTTCAGATGAGGTGGCTAAATTCCTCCTTTACGTGAAAACTCTGGACTACCAAAATAAGCCGGACTATCAGCTTCTCAAAAAGCTGTTGGGCAGTGTTGCCACAGGAGGACTGGACTTCTCCATGCCTCAAGGACCTGCAGGGGAATCAGCCTCCAAGGGACAAGATCCCCCCACCAGGGAAAAGGTGAGAACACAGCTGTCTGATTTCGCATTCTCTTGTACTTAAACTTGTTATTTTGAGTGCAGAAGTGCGTTCACACTGACAGTTATGGCAAAATGCAGCGCATTATGAGTACCTGGATGGTGTACTCATAATGGTCAAAAAGTTGAGTGTGGAACGCTGGATACTTCTCACCTTCAATGGTCGCCATCTTGGCTTCGTAGCGGAAGGAGAGGGGCCACCAACTTATGAAAATGGCAGCTGCCGTTGCGATTGTTACGGTGAACACTGCACTAAAAGTAAAAGCACGTTCATTTTTTTTAATTTTTAATAAAACTGAATTGAAGTCAAGTGAGCAAACAAGCCGGCAGATACTTTGGTGGGCGACAATCGTGGTCAAATGTTGTCTATAATGCTCCACTCTGCAATTTGCCATTAAAAAGAAGAATGGCAACGGCCGTGTTCGATTTGAGACAACACTACCCTGTCGAAATGAACGCACTACGCAAGTAAGTACATAGTGTACACAGTGTACTACATGGAAGTGTACAAACGGAAGTATCCGACTTGAGACACAGCACTTGACAAGAAATGACATAAAGCCGATTACGTTAGAAAATGATTTGCGTCCACAGAGCACTTTCAGGTCGTTTTTGTAGAGACCTGTGAACAACATAAAATCACAGCCAACATCTGGTAAGGAGTGAGACAGGCAGCCAGTTACTCTGCTGAGTGTCCTCCTGCTCTGTGGTCACCGTGTTTTAATCAGGGTTCGTACAGCTTTTTAAGAGTAAAATTCAAGCTCTTTTTAAAGGTACCTAAACCAAAAATGTCCAGACTCTCAAAGCCTTTATCATTGCATCTAAATAGTTACTATAAATTCCAGGAGACAAACAAATGTGACGACAGGATCGTTTCATTTCAAATATTAAAAGATGTTTGAGTGATTGTGGAGATGATTATGAAACACCAGATGATGTTGATCAAGTATATTTTTCAAGCATATTCCTAACCTTAAAATCATAAATGTTAAAATTTCCAAACTTTCTAGACTTTGTACAAACCCTGTTTAATGGTTTTCTTGTATCTTGTATGATGTTTCCTTTTTTTCTGTCTCCATGTCAGTGTCAGACTGTAATTGATACAATAAGTATTAATATTCCTATATTAAGTTTTACACTGAATATGGAGGAATATAAAGTAATCACAGACTTGAAATGTAATGTACATATAGTGTTGTATAGGGACAATCTGTAATGTGTTTTAAAAGTTAATAGTTTGAACACAGGTGTTAATTTAAAACATAAATACAGTCAGTCAGTGGGGAATATATATTTGCCATGAACTATTTTTGCATTCAGTGAACAGCTTCAGTGTTGGTCGCAAGTGTTGGTTCCCTTTGTTGAGTCTCTTAACCCCAGAGTGGAGAAATGAGACAGCAGTGAAGAGGGGTGGGGGGTGTTAACCTGCCCCTGACCCCGCCAATGACTATATGAGTATGTCAACCAGGGGTGGGCAGGTCTGAAGCTGGAGGAGGACTGCGATTCTTCTCAAATTCACCGGAATCACTTCTTGACCCCTCGGGCCCAGCGAGTGCCCCCTCAGTGGCCCCAATTTGAAGAAGTTGATGACACATACTTTCCACAGCGCAGTGCGTCTCCAATTATGCTCCTGATCTCCTCTCCTTGTGTCATTTCATTTCCATGCTAAAGTGCTGGCCAGTTTGATCCCTAGTTAAACAGAAGTGGCCATTTACGGGCGCTTTAGTGAGGAGAGGAAATGTCAGCCGATAAAGGCCATGTTCACTGACTCATTTGCCACTAGTGTTGTATAAATATATTATTATTTTAGGGATGATTATAGTTATGTAGTGAGGCAAAGTTTTTTGTTTAAGAGAAACTAGTCAAACTGTTAAAAAAAAAACAACCCTACATTTCAGTGTAGTGTCATCTGAATTAAGTTGCTATAAAATATTTAAAACACCTAACATAGCAGGACCTAATGGAGCTGTACATCTTCATCACGAGCATGCATGTTGAGAGAAAATGAAGCTCGGAAAGAAACAAGGACTTGGAAACGTGCAGATCAAATCCTCCACCCATTGTGTCAACAGAAAGCAGGACGAGCCCGAGAGTCCTCCAAACCCAAGGCTGTGCCTACAGAGCTGGATGATGAAGAAGAAGAGGAGGAGACGAAGACTAAACCAGTGGCAGCTCGCTACATAAGAGGACCACCGCTCACTAGACCTCAGTCACAGCTGGTAAGGCCTGCAACAACTGACTTCAGTTTGTTCTCTTTCTTTCAAATGCCATCCATTTAAGACTGACAAAAAAAAAAAAAAGGTCCACTTACTAGATTTCTTTCAGCAACATCTTGTGACATTCAGCAGCTGAAAGTTCTGGAAGAAATCTACTAAGTTCGACCCTTTTTTTTCATGTCAAACTATTTACAATGTCAAGAATTAACCTTTAATGAACAATGTTCATCGACTTTACTTAAGCACGAGGAAAAGATCCTTGATGAAGCTGGCAGTGTTTCCTAATTGCAAATCTTTGTCAAATCACTTAGGGACTTTACCTGCATGTGATGTGGGGAACAAAAGATCCTTGAAGCTCAATTTAAGACCGAGTTGTATATGTACTAAATATACACCGGTCAGCCATAACATTATGACCACCTGTCTAATATCGTGTAGGTCCCCCTTTTGCCGCCAAAACAGCCCTGACCCATCGAGGCATGAACTCCACTAGACCTCTGAAGGTGTGCTGTGGTATCTGGCACCAAGATGTTAGCAGCAGATCCTTTAAGTCCTGTAAGTTGCGACGTGTGGCCTCCATGGATCATACTTGTTTGTCCAGCATATCCCACAGATGCTCGATTGGATTGAGATCTGGGGAATTTGGAGGCCAAGTCAACAACTTGAACTTGTTGTCGTGTTCCTCAAACCATTCCTGAACCATTTTTGCAGTTTGGCAGGGCGCATTATCCTGCTGAAAGAGACTACTGCCATTAGGGAATACTGTTTCCATGAAGGGGTGTACTTGGTCTGCAACAATGTTTAGGTAGGTGGTACATGTCCAAGTAACATCCACATGAATGGCAGGACCCAAGGTTTCCCAGCAGAACATAGCCCAGAGCATCACACTGCCTCCGCAGGCTTGCCTTCTTCCCATAGTGCATCCTGGTGCTATGTCTTCCCCAGGTAAGCGACGCACACGCACCAGGCCATCCACATGATGGTGAAAGACAACGTGACTCATCAGACAAGGCCACCTTCTTCCATTGCTCCTGGTCCAGTTCTGATGCTCACGTGCCCATTGTACGCGCTTTCGGCGGTGGACAGGGGTCAGCATGGGCACCCTGACCGGTCTGCTGCTACGCAGCCCCATACACAACAAACTGCGATGCACTGTGTGTTCTGACACCTTTCTATCAGAACCAGCATGAACTTTTTCAGCAATTTGAGCTACAGTAGCTCTTCTGTTGGATCAGACCACACGGGCCAGCCTTCGCTCCCCACGCGCATCAATAAGCCTTGGCCGCCCATGACCCTGTCGCCAGTTCACCGGCTTTCCATCCTTACGCTTGCCCATTTCCCCTGCTTCATATAATCAATGTTCTTCACTTCACCTGTCAGTGGTCATAATGTTATGGCTGATTGGTGTAAATGGATGTGCTTTCACATGCCAGGATGCACCTGTGTGGAGACGTATTAAGGAAATGGGTTATGAGACACAATTATTACAATTAATCACAATTTTTATTTCAAAAAAAGCCTTTTACCGTGGCCACATTTAGGAGCTATGATGATCTCCATCATATAATTGCACACAATGAAGCAAATAATCCAGTCAGACATGTCCATAAATTGATGAGCTGCTGTTTTTTTTCCTCATAGAAGAAAGATGAAGTTTTGCCTGCTGTTAGGAGATCACTGAGGCCAAGGCCTGTGGTGACTTATGAAGAAGATGACAGAGAAGATGAAGATGAGGAGGAGGAGGAGGAGGAGGAGGAGGAAGCGGCGGCCAGACCCATTCCTGCATGCTATCTGAGAGGCCCTCCAATAGGCCCCAGAGCTCAGCCTAAACAGGTGTGAGGCCAAGCTACTAGAGTGGCCAGGCTGCTTATGATGGTTTTAATTTGCTCTGTCAAACTGCATTCATACTTTGGTTTGAACCTGTTTTAAGAAAATCTTTGATTGTGAGCACGCCTTTATATAAAGCAGTTTTAAACCCTTCAGACTTCTTGTTGTGACTCAAGTTCTCAAGAACTTACATACAGTAGAACTGTTTAGGTCATTGCTACTTCTAAAAGAGCCAACACTTGAATTACCCCTCTTTAACAGAAAGTTAAATCCAAATGGAGCGGCAGGAGAACAGACAGCCTCACCGTGACCTCGGGGAGACGGGAACGACGTCTCCGCCCGCAAAGTAGAGAACGCATGCTGACAGACTGTGACGCCGAGGCCCAAACACACTCGGACTACTACAGGGGAAGGTGGGACGAAAGGCTGCTCCACCACAGGGCAGACTGCAGCCGTCGACAGTGGGGGGGCAGCGGCCTCCGTTATGAACACGGAGGCAGCTTCGGTGAATGGGAGGGGTCTTTTCTCAGATGTCCAGAACAGGAAGCTGGTCCCACACAGATGACTGGACTCTTTTCCTGGTTTGTCTATGTGGGTGTCTTCCTCTTCTTGGGTGCTGTTCTGGGAGTTTGCCAAATGGCATTTAAATCCTGTTGAACAATAGAGCCTGAGCAACATATCCCTTTCCTGAGCAGGTAAGGGATATATTGGTTTTATGTGGACTTGTCAGGACTTCTGGCCTGCCATTTTCACAGTGATGGGCTGAAATAGAAGGAGAATCCTCAGTTATTATAGTTAGATTGTGAATAAATGAATCAGGCTCTCATTTCTGACTGTAGATGAACGACTCCCAAATACACTCAAAATCACATGCACAAATAATCCTGTCTTTGACTTTGAATCAATGGCATGCTGTATTCAGATATCCAGTATCACACACTTTACTTCCTCCTTTATTACACGAGGAGTAGCTCCAGTAAAAAGGACCGAGCAAACACACTCAGCAGCAGCCTTTCAGCAAAGAGAAGGCTACGTGATGTATAGAGCCACGCTAATTAAGTATGCTGAATATTTGACTCCCCCTTTGTGAAGGCAGCCGCCAGTCACAGTGCGAGGTGCAGACGTACCTTGCTGCAGTAAGGACACTCTCCAAAAACAATGCTGAAACTCTGCCTGCTGGAGGGGAGCGCTCGCAGCCACTGGAGGGAAAGGACGGAGAAGAGAAAAGACTACTTCATCAGTTCATTACCTTGGATCGGAAGCGTCGGTGTCAAGTGACGCTTGTTTCAATGCACACTTATTACTGCACACTTTAAAAGGTATATTCAAGATTATCTGATACTTTGAAGGGCTTTTATGTGGAACTTTAGAATGTCCTCCTGCCACTTTTTTTAGGCTTTAAAGAGAGATCTCAGTGTGCTCAGTCTCAATGAACACAGAGTACAGAAACAGAGTCATCCCTGCTCAGGCACATGGAGCTCATTTCCTTTGTGTGGTGAAGCAGCACCAGTCCACCTCAACAATCCCTCGCTTTACCTCCAAGTGCCAAGCAGAAAGCTGTGTGTGTGTGTGTTGTGACTCAGCTCTGATACTGACAGTGGAGTATGAGTCCAGCTTGCAGAACGCTACAAACATTTGTGCCCAACTTGAAGAGGACTGTCTTTTCATTTCCCAACAGATCAGCTCTTAACTGGTTGTGTAAAGTCTTCTGTCTCTGGAGGGGCTTTGTCGAACCCTGATGATGTCATCACAGTTTGAGACTACACATTCACAACAGGGCAGGGCCTTTTATACCTAACAAGAAGACACTATTTGTTGCAATATGGAAAATGTTGAGGGGTTTTGGCACTTGAGGTTGCTTAGTTAGCTGCAGGAAATACTACCAATGAAGAACAGCAATGGAGAAAAGTAAGAGCAGAGATTTCTCTGCTTGGACCGACGACCAGGTGGAACTGTTACTGAAAGGAAGTGTTATAATTCGTTATCCATGTTGAATTAATCGCTGGTAGTCAAGGCTGATGTCGTTTGTTTTCTTCTGGGAAAGGGTCATGTGATAGGGACATGACGAATCAGGAAAGGACACGTTGTGGCTGATGAAGAAAAGGTCGTGTGCGTGTGCGTGCACGTACCTCATACAGACAGGCCTGGTGGAAGGGCTGGCCACAGCGAGGGTCATTACACACCTGATCAGGGATCGCAGCTTCAAGATGATAGGAGTAACAGATCCCACACTCAGTGCTGAAGCTCTACACACACACACACACAAAATGAAATACATATTCAGCACGCTTTCTCTCACACACCGTGGCTACAGATGTTTAAGATTTGGGCAGGGCCTGTGTAACCACTTAGTGTTAAACAACCTCCTAGTTAAAACCCTGTGCTAACACCATCACACACACACACTTTTCTCTCTGCTCTCGTTTGCATTTTGGCGTAATGAGAAGCTCCTGTTTTTCTGGAGCTATCCATTAAGAGAGGATGGCAGGTAAAAAAAAAAAAAAAAAAAATGTAAAAAAAAAAATCAACATCTGGTCAACTCAACTTTTTTTGCACTCCTCTGAATGTTAATGAAGCTGAGGCATTAATCACCGCGGCGACAGCGGATAAACACGACGCCCTTTTAACCCATCCGCAGAGAGGGGAGGGGAAAAGAACGAGTGTTAAAAAAAGAGAGATAAATGGTTTTGCGTGATTAAAGCGATTTGATAGTGCAGAGAATTCTGCCATCTTTGTTATTCTAATGATCTTTTCTGTAAACAACCCAATTAAAGGGAGAATTTGTGCCCACCTCATGGGAAAAACAGAACCGAGAGAAAGAAAAATATGGACATAGACAGAAAAATAGGCAGTAGCGTATGTCCGCCCCCTTATAACTTGAAGCTCAAACAGACACACAAACAGCAGTATGCATGCATGGACGTAAACACACACACACACACACACACACACGCAGCTCCTTGAGGTAATGGTGATGGGAATGGACATGTTTGAAATGGAAAGGGGGGCAACCGTGTGACATACAGATTTTTCGTGGGTGGCAGGTGACGGGAATTCGATCTCCAAAACATCCCGGAGGTTGTGCAAGACGCTGGAGCCCGGGTTCCTGCCAGCAGACCACAGACAGCTACTTCACACACTAATTAACCACATGCAAATGAGCCTGCAAAGACACTGGGGGATGATTAGGAGACTTTCACCATTGGTATAAGAGATAGAAAAAAAAATAAAATCATTGCTGCTGCTTCAAACTGAACATTGGCGGAGGGAGATTTTCCTCAGACATGTCATGCAGGGAGGCAAATGTTAAAACCTGTGGTGAAATTTAAAATCTGTACTTTATTTGAAAATGAAGTGTACTTGTGTGGGGTTTTTTCCTGAGTGATAATCACAGTAGTGGAACTGCTATGCATGGTTTAACTGCATGTAACAGGGAAAAAAATAGGACTAGACAAAATGCTCAAAGTCAACAAACTCCTCGAAAAGGCCAAAACCAACAATGGATGTATCTACTAACAAGTATTGTGTATCCAAAGCCTGATATATCTTATTCCTATGTGTCATATAGACTATTAAAAACACATCAATGAGTTCCTTCATCACCATGAACACACACTGTAGTTTATTTTGACTTAATCCCACACACACTGTCCTGCTACCCCAAATACTCACTAGAGCATCAAATATGGATTAATACGCTGCTGTAAATAGTCCCCAACAAATGCACCATTTCCTCCTGTTTGAGTAACGTTGGATAAAAACTACAGTGCCCAGCTGTTTCAGGAAATTACCGAGCCTTTTTTAAATATGTAACTATATATGGGTGACTTGTTTCTAAAGCAACATTAATCCATGTTTTGGCAACTTTGGGGCAGACCCCCACAACATAAACAACAGTTATGGCGTGTTAGCAAGAATTTGCCTATTTCCACATAGAGCAATTTCTGAGCAACATTAGCTTTCACTTGGAGTCGTGTTTCTGGCCACCTGATGTCCAACATTCACTCTCCTTTTAGCTCTGTTTTGGTCTCCACCAACTCCTGAGAAAAATATCTGGCTCTTTAGCTGCTAAATTCTCCACTATGTTCACAAGCCAGTCGCTAACTTTGTCTACTGTTTGGACAGTGGGTTTATCAGAGCGTTTTCAATGAAAACAGCTGCCTGCTGCTGCTGGAAACTAAGATCAGGAGAACACTGAGCCAAACCAAAACAGCAAAGTTACGAGCCGTAAAAATAAAACAATAAGCTGACCAACGCTAAAACACTCTGAGGGGGGCAGCAGAGTCTGCCACATTTGGCACATTGTTAATATGAAAATATAGATGACTGCAGCTTCACTGTTCACATCTTTAATAGGAATCAATGGCGTTGGGGTGGAGAGCCACAGATATAAGAAAGTCTGGTTTTGGTCTTTTCATTGGATTTGTTGACAATGCAAAATCACATAAAATAAATCAAACTGATATATAGTGATATACATTATACATGAAATTGAAATACACAACCTTAAATACCTAATTTGTTGATTTTTAATTACAGCTTGGCAACATTTAGACAAATTATTATTATGAATTGGAAAATAATATAATGATATCATCTAATATAACTCTGCTGAAAGCCAATAAATGATTATATTGTATTATCACCCAGTCCAAGTAAAAGAACCTTACCACAAGTGCATGTTGGTGTTCAGCTTATTCCTCAGCGGCGTCACCACTGCAGCAAAAGAAAGGGACACACACATTTCAAGCACCTGCAGATACACTATTACTATATATAAGCCCTCAGAAGAAAAAAAAACACATACTCCACATACCCTCAAACAGTGCCTCTTATTTGACAACAGGCCGGTTCAGCACAGACAGCGACGTCACCACTGTCACATATGAACCATCATTGCTTCCTCTGTTCCACAGGGGAGCTGTGTCTCCGTGCAGCGCTCATCACTTTCACTTTCATTTGTTATTCCTACATGCAAAAACCAATATTTCTGGGCGACCCCTCGTATTTGAGGGTCGCCGCCTGCCTCCCGTCTTGGTGGCTGAAGTGTGTGTATGTGTTTAATATCTTTTGAGTTGCATTGCTAGGCAACAGGCTAGGAGTTGCATGACCTTGGGTTTACAGAAACAATGGCCGACAATTGACGGGGACTTAAATAGAAAGCTGAAGCTCGCCTGGCTGGCTACGGTGTTGGCGTGGTGGGAATGAAAACGTGCCATTCTGGAAGCGAGTCCTCTGACACGACGACAGACAATAGTCAACACAACCAGTCGAGATGCCTGATGGCTTCTCACTGATCTGATCTGAATAATGGTGGGCACAGCAAGAATTTATACTTTATTGCCTGGGTTTGTTGATCGTCAGCTTACAGACTATTCTGCAGTGATATGGAGAGGCTCAGGACACGGCCATTTCCATTAGTGATGAAACAACTCATCGGTTCACCTATTTTTTTGATTCATTGTCTAACTAATCTAATAAAATGTGCTAAACATGTACGTGTTCTAGATTCTCGAATGTGAGGATTTAGTTGGATAAAACAGATATTGTCACTTTGTGGGGCATTTTTTTCAGTATTTTGGAAAATACAGTATTTTATACACTACATGATACAATGAAGAAATTATTTTTAATTAATTACCAAGGAGTCTTGATACCCTTACAGGGTAAGGGAGAAACATATCACATTCACAATTTTGCCTCCCCGCTTTTACACTGTTGCTGTTTGATTTCACTAAACACTGTCCTTTGACCTTGAAGCTGCCAAAATCCAGATGAAAAAAAACGTCACCCGAGTCATCTTCGATTACTAGCATGTGTTCCAAGCAGTATTATAAAGCTTTGTGGTCAGTGCTCGCTGCACTTTTTTTTGCCCTGGGTTTCGCCTCTCAGGCGCTGCCCTAACCTGATGGATGGAGCTTGCGGAGGCTGAACGCAGCCTGATCTGCAGAGGGGAAAAAAACAGCGACCTCCTCTGCTTGTTTTTTGGGGGGAAAAAAGAAAAATAAATATTTATATATTCATAGCACTTCATAAATTTTTTGGATTTACAGATGACAATGATTTTTGATAACCTAATAAAAAAAATGACAAATAATGAAAACATGAAAACAATTGAACATTAATCAAAGCTAAAGCAGCAAAGGATAGTGTCTCTGAAATAAGAACAGATGTTTGGTTTTCTCTCTTTATTTCATTTTACTGTTTGTTTTTGAATGTAGAGCTGTAGATAGATCCTTATGTCAGTCTCAGTTCTCCATCAATGAAATGAAATACCATTTTCAGTGTTAATAAGACAGTATTGTTTTCACATTTTTTGTACTTACGGAAAGCACAAAGCACAATTCCATTCCAATGCGTCATGTGCTAGGTTAATATAAATGTAAATGAATTGCATTTGATTTTGATTTGATTTCACTTCTAAAACAAAACTTACTCCCCTGCTTGACAGCCCTGACCTTTGGAATGGATAATCCAAAAAGACGGAAGCTGTCATATTAGGTGCGTTGCATGACCCACAAGCAGTCACTACGTCATTCGCTTGCTCACTGTGTATTTGTCAGTTGAGTCAACTTTTCATTGGTGACTGTCATCTCAGTGTGTCACCTGCAATTCCTAAAAGTACCTTAACAAACAATTTACTCACAGACCTCATGGGCACCTGATAACTGTATTATAACGAGGAGATGATTTCACATGCTATAATACAGCATGGCAGTTTTGGGTGTGTATCAGTGCAGATACACGTCTTATGCTCTTGCACTGCCTGAAAATACACTTTCAAGTGTTGCCATGTCTCTGGGGTCCTACCCACCATGCTCGGCTCCCAGCAGGCAGCACTCTGGCAGCATCTTAGGGTGTCTGGGATCCACCTCCACTTTGATGGATACGTTGTTTCCTGCACATGCAGATAGGGATACACAACAACAATTTGCTTTGTTATCATATGGATTGATTAATGTTACTGTATGTGTGATAGTTAGTGTTGCAGTGATATTATGTATTTAGAGTTGATCTGTTGCATGGTCAACATCAACCTGTGAAGTCCCATGAAACACCAGGCAGTATGTGATAGTGGGCTATTCATATAAACTGTCTGACTTGTCTTTGTGCTCAGATCTTCCCTCATGTGTATCTTACCGATGGCGATCCGCCTCATGGTGTCGAACCGGCTGGGTTTTTCCGGCTCCAGAATCCAGGTCTTACTGTCAATCTCATCCAGGACGTCCCAGAACTCGGCCAGGGACTCCAAAACCAGCAGGAACTGGCTGTGGAGATGGTCCAGAGTACTCTAAATACACCAGACCAGAACAAGCACAGTGGTCACGTACAATGCTCCAAGGACTGCAAATGGGATTTCTTTCATTGGAAGCTATAGCAGTCCAGGTTCCAACTTTGATTCATCCGACAACACGATGAAATATAAAAGGTGTGTATTAATGCCTTATGAATATGATGTTTTGCTCAAATTGCCTAACCTAGATTTTAAATAAATAGTTCAACTAAGCTGGGAATCGAAATGAGCCTGATTGGCTCTTGGCCGGTTGTCGCTCACATTGCGTCAGAGGACATTTGCAAAAAGTTGAGCCTTTCCCAACTTTCCCCTGTAGTGCCAATGAGCACCTATGAAGTCTCTAGCTCAGCAGGTGGCGCCAGGTTGCAACACAATGAATGGCAGCCTATCGCTGTCCCAGTTTGTCTGTATATGTGAACGGCCTATAATGAAAAAGCATCACACATTCATACAGCGTTTTTTTTTTCCTAATTTTTCTAAATGTTGACCGCTAAACAACTGCTTATGGACTGACCAGAGGAGTGGTCAATACATCCTGAGGGGGTCATGAATGTGTGTACCATATTGCATGGCAATCCATCAAATAGTTTTTTTTTTAAGACATTTCACTCAAAACCACATATATCAACCTCATGGTGGCCGCCAGAGGAAAAGTCAGGGGATCACCAAAGTGACTGGGATTCATCATGTGGGAAACATGAATGTCTGTACCTTCATGGCAATCCATTCCATAGTGGTTGAGATATTTCAGCCCGGACCAACGTGGTGGACTGACCGATGCCATAAGCATGGCAACAAACACTCTCTGGTTCCAGTTTCTCAAATGTTGTGTTGGATTGTTTTTCTGATAGTAATCTGAATATCTTCAGGTTTTGAACTTTTGGTTGGACAAAACAAGTAACCTGAAATCAATTTGCGCTCTGGGAAACTGTGATGTACATTTTTCATGGTTTTCTGATATCTTATGGACCAAACTATTAATCAGTTAATTGCAAGAACTAATCACTTGCTGATGATGGGGAAATTAAGCTAACGGAAATACAACATGCCCCCCAGCATGGAAACAGTAAATTGTGATTAGGTTTATGTTCAGAAGGGCGAGAATCCTTTCACTTTATTATTAGTTCATGATTACATCAAAATACCACACTGAGAAGCTGTAAATAAGAGTTTTTGATACGACCAAATGCAGAGGGCTTCAGCTGCCGCGTCTCATTTGAGGCAACTGGAGTGAACTGAAAGTGCAGATAGCAATTGACCAGTTGGTAAAAACTGTAAAAACTTAAGGCATGCACACACACTCACACACACATACAGAGAGAGAAGAGAAAGGGAGGCTGATAGAGGTGTCTGAGAGCAATACAGATGGAATGAGAGGGAAAAAATTAGGGGAAAAAATGAACCAAAAATTATGGGTCATTGTGCCAGCACAGTGCACACAATTAAGCATCGTCCAGGTGTTGAGAGCCTCAGCAATTACAGCCCAATTAATGCCAGTGGCATGATTACGGTTACAGCTCAGGATAACTACGCTAGGCCCAGTTCAGAAAGAAGAAAAAAAAAAAGAAAGAAAGACGAAGAGCAGGTAATTGAATTCCTGCTGTATCTGTGAGAAGAACATGAGTGAGAGCGCAAGGCTGTAAGAAAGTATGAAAGAGACTGAATCTGAGCTGAGATATTATCTATTTATGCTATCTCTGACTGACCTCAATTTAGCTCTTAAAAGCAGCCAGGCTGAAAGTATTCACTTCTCTTTACATGCATGCTATTAAGCTTTACCGTTTTTAACCTATTTTCAATCAATTCATTTCTCACTGAGCAGCTATAATATAATATAATATATATAATAATGCATTTCCACTGCTTAAGGACTCCTCTCACCTTCTGTAAGTATAACAACATTACTGTATTCTCCATAGAGGACATAAAAGAAGCTAAGTACAAAACACAATCAGGTAAAGTGATCATTAATTTGGTCCATACAGTATGACAGTGAATGCACCATGGAACTGCAGAAAAGTCTGTTCCCGTTCGTCTTGATGGACAGATTGCAGCTCAGAGAACAAACAGTGCTGCTGATCAGTATTTTTACAAGGCCTATACTAGTATTGTAAGAATCTACTGTGTTCACTATATTCTGACGGTGTGATGAATTTACATTTGAAAAATGGACATAGAATATGCAATAATATAAAAGAAGGTGTGATTGTGACTGACAGTGTACGAGTGAGTGTATGCTTCAGAAAGTGTATTATATTTAATTCTCTCACTCTGTTTGAAATAAAGGCACAAAAGACAACTTTTGCAGTTTGATCTCTAAAGTTGTATATCATTATGTATATTAGTAAATATACATTGATTGAACAAAGCCAAAAAAAAAAAACTTCTTCTTCTGGTTTATTTCTGGCAGATTAGACGCTTCACAGCGGGCGGAACCACATTGCGCACGTCAAAAGAGTTTTATTCTGATAAAATGTTTTGGGGCACGTAAACACACATCTTATCGGATCACTTTATTTAGCATCCATGTAAACAGTTACTCTGGAATCTCTATTCAGAGTGATTTCAGGGTTCGTACAGCTTTTTAAGAGTAAAATTCAAGCACTTTCAAGGTAGTTTGAACCTTGTACTTGTTTCATTTCAAATATTAAAAGATGTTTGGTTTCTGTGAGTGATTGTGTTGATGATGAAACGCCAGACTCAAGCATTTTTCAAGGAGTATATTCAAATTCAAGCATATTCCTAACCTTGAAAATGTACCGAAAAACAAATTAAGCATTTTCCAAACTTTCAAGACTTTGTACAAACCCTGTGATTTCAGTTGGGTTGAAGAAATATTCAATATCAACTCAGTTTTATTTATATAGCGCCATATCATAAAGTTATCTCAGGGCACTTTTTCATACAGAGCAGGTCTAGACCGACTCTTTATATTGTCCATGTAACCGCAGCCACTGAATGACAAAATGAATCAGTAAATGAACTGATTGATCGACCAGTCTTTAGGCGTACTACTGGCAGTTTCACACCTACAGTTTTCAGCCATGACCTACAAAAACACTTAATGGTTGAATTTATGAAACTACATATATGTTGCTTAGATACAAGACAACTTTTAAGTCAAGCTACAATGTGAGTTGGCTCAGGTGGCACACTCACCTTTTTATTCACACTGAAACCTCCTCGATTTCTTAATTCATGCAGTTTTTAGTTGTTAAAAATCACCTTTGTATAGTCTGCAAGCACAAAGGACACACACACACACACACACACACAC
>LKNJ01003372.1:0-81053 GCA_002120245.1 Maccullochella peelii
GTTTGAGCTCTTTGAGGTCAGCTCATGAAAAATTGGAGCAAAAACAAAAGTGTTGCGTTTATATTTTTGTTCAGTGTATAAATGATGTGTAAGCTAATGGCATAAAACCAACCAACAGTACTGACATAAATACACCCACTCTGTCACCCACCTACTCACCTGAGGTACATGGAGGCAGTGCACCACCTTCTTCAAACATAGGCCTCAAAAAGCCCAGAGATGCACACTGTACACACACACACACAAATAAATAAATATATGTAGAGATACACTACCACATTTACATACATTACACAGCTTAGTAATGTGTAAGTTACACATTATTCAAAATCTAACCCATTGGTACTTGCGCACTAAACTTAACAGTACTTAACATGTAACATGACATCAGTGAGTCACTTGAAATGCAAAATACACATTCATTCTGCCTCATCTTTTATGAATGTACAATCTCACTCTGTCTTACACACACAATAAAAATAATGAATGTCTTACCACAGCATCTCTAGCTCTTGGTCTATGAACAGAAGAGAGAAAGCGAGACAGAGCGAGAATATTGAAGGTCTTTTCTTGGTTTTAGTAAACGAAGACGTGAAAGATGGGTGACCCCTCTCTACTCTCCTGATCTAATATTAGCCCTAACACATTTCCCTGGCTATTACGTGTGTGTGTGTGTGTGTGTGTGTGTGTGTGTGTATGAGTTAAGCGAAGTGAAACTCTAGCAGTCTGATGGCTCAAATGTCTGAAAGTGCCATATGTTTAAACTATCACTGCAGTGCTCCCCACACAAAGATATACAAGCTCATAGTCATGCAAACACACACACACACACACACACACACACTTCACCTGTCTGGGAGCATACAGAATGTGCAGGTGTGCATGGTGTGGAAGGGTGTGTGTGTGTATCTGGTAGGTATAGTACAATGAGGACTTCCTATACTGAATGAGTACTGAAAATGCCAAAGGTGGCTTCACCTGACTAATTTGGTACTCTTGCATGCGCACACACCACAAAAGACACACACTCCTCAACAAACAACACACGCACACATACACATACAAACACAAACTCTTTATCAAATACGGAGGATAATATGTAAATTTGCAGTCAACTGATTATTGTGTTGGGAAATCAACATTTTCTGGAATTCTGCAACAACTTGCAAATATGTCACCACACATATTGTAGGTAACCTCACCATGCTGCATAGTTAAAGAAACAGTCTAACAATAATTGGGTAAATATGCTTGTATACAATCTTAACTAGAGTAAGAGGAGAACTTTAGAAGTGGAAGGGGTTACATGTTAGTGATTTCTTGACCACAAGTTGTTAAATGGAGTGACTGTGTGCAGCATCTCATTGTGGAATTGCCAAATTTTTACACTATCATAGCTCTGTATAAAACCCCTATACTCTCGCAAGTACTTGCGACTAGTTTGCTAATTAACAAGACACAACGCTGAAATAAAGCATGTATCTTGTTAGCCATACTCGTTGGAAGGTGTATTTTTAAACTTTTGATGAAACTAGGCTCCCATTTCTGCCAATCTAAGCCAAACATGTCTCTGACCTATTTCTGCATTGAATTGGATATTGATCTTTGTCTGACTCTGGTTAAGACAGTAAACAAGCATATTTCCCAAAATGTTGGACTCGTTTGTGGTTTAAAGTACCTTTCAGAAAATCTAGTGGTTCAGGTAACAATAAATACAAACAATACAAAGAAAAAATCTACATGCAGACAGTACACACACACACACACACACGCAAACTGACCGACTGTGCGTCTGGCAGATGTGTTTAAGAGTGTCCAGATGTTGGGTTGCCAGGTCAAGGGAAGTCCTTCTACCCTGACTCTCTAAAAGAGATAGAGACATAGAGATACAGATTGTAAGCCTGTAAGAGCTGAGCTCCCCTGTAAGCAATACAAACATAAATGTTATCCGAGTCCATAATGTTTCTTGATGGGAGCATTATATGATCACTGAAACTACATTAAATATATATAAGTGGGATCCAATGGATGAGACACAGAGGCTGCAGTCATACTGTTGAGTAGTTTTATGCTTGATAGCTGTACATGTGAGCACATATAATGACAAGGACAAAATTCAGTAACATGTAAATATATACCCTTAAGCCTCAATTAAAATTGCAGCCGTTTATTTCTTTTACAAGTGTGTTGTCTATATAAAATTCTTATATGCAATGCATTGTCAGATTGTATTCTTTGCATGTGAATATCTCTGATACCTAGATGTAAGACTCCTACTTCTGTAACTTCCATTTTTAGAGACCCCCAAAATTCAAAGTTTAAACGTGTATCATATTCAATTGATATTACAAATATTACAATTACACAAAGTATTTAGTTACACCGACAAAAAAATACACTACATTTGTGTATGCGTACATCTGATGCATGTGTGCCATGTTTCATGTTTACCCCACTGTTCTTGTAGTGCATTCAGGTTGTCCAATACTCTCTGGTGATAGAGTCTCTCTAGTTGGATGCACCATAACGCCTTCTGGTCTGAACATCACAGGTTAAGAAACACATAAATACACAACACAAACACACACACACAAAATGCATAACAGTCCCTACAGAGAACGGTGTACTTTAAAACGGCATCAACTCTAAAAACTCTCTCGGTTTTCTGCTCAGGAGCCGTTACAGCTGACAGAGGTAAAGGGAGAAAAGAACGTGAGACTGAAAAAAATAGGAGGACAAAAAGAGGAGGAGAAGAGGAAACAGAGTCAGGCCAAAAGAGATAGAGGGAGAAAGCGATCCGGGATGCAGTCTCTCATGTTTATGGATATGAGCAGCCAAAACACAAACCTTCTTTGACATGGCTCAGTGCTTTCTCTCTCTAACCAACCCTCTATACATGCATGACATAGCTAAGCTAGCTTTCCACTTCTCTTTGGCTCTTTCATTTCTTCCCTCCCACTGCGTCTCTTTCCTCAGATTAAACCTCTGTCAAAATTTCCAGTTATTTCTCATGCTCCCTCTACTACATTTCTTCTTCCCTTTCATGCATCCCAATCTCTTCCTCCTACTCTGTTTTATACTTTGTCTTTATTGACTGTAAGTGCATTTGTATGAAGGTGTCTCTTTCTGTGAGTGTGTCTGCAAAGTATTGAGGTTGTGTGTATGTATGCACTATACAGTGACAATCAACATTTCAATTTCATGTCTGGTTACGGTTGAGGGTCTACATAATGAACCATAAGTAATCACAATGATATAAAGAACCTTTTGATTTGTAAACAGCTAAAAAGTTCAGCTGGTTAGCATCATTTTATTTCACTAAAAAGGATCATCAAGTGTAGATAATCATTATTTCACTGTTTACTCATCAGTTAACTGTTCGGCAATCTTTCCTCATCTGACATGTGTTTTGTTTAGGCAACATAATGTGGTTTTCTTTCCTGTCGGATTTGAGTTTTAATCTGAGTATCTAGCTTCCCTCTGTGTATGTGCCGTCTTTCTCTCTGCCTCTGGGCATTCTGTATAAGCCAGCTCAGCTACTGCTGCTTTTCCTCTCTCTGTTTCACCTTCTGTATTTACCCCTCTTCATGTTCCCCTTATTTATACTGTCTCTTCCTTGCTTCCCTTTCTCTTTCTGTGTTTTCTCTCATCCCCTTCTCTATTCACAAGTTCTTTTCCACTCTTTTCTCCTCTGTCTATTCTATCTCTTGCTCTCTTTTTATTCACACTGTCTGTATAGTCAGTGAGGCGTCAAGTAATCCACTGTAACTTTACTGCGACAAGTCACTCCAAATGCTTGGGCTCTACGTGCAGTGTGTGAAATAATACAGATTAAAAAACATAGACAAGTAGTTGACGGAAGAAAAAGATAAACACATGAATAAAAACACGTGTATGGACAAGCAGGCAAGAAGCAAGGTAAGCAAATGCACAGGAGACAAGTGTATGACACTCATAGCTCAAATTAAAAGAAAAGCTGCCCCCCTCAGCCCCAATACGCACACTGACATAATGATAAGGATACAGTCTTCGTGAAGGACAAAGGCCTCCGCAATCTGCAGAGACAGAGATTACACATATGACAAAGTACAAGAAAAAAGGTAGGAAATATGGCAGAGCTGTAACTGCAATGCTACTGCTGCTGCTGCAATGACTTCTATAATCATTAACTATGATAGAACAAATATAATTGGATCTCAGAAACATAAAATACTTAAGCAGTTAAGTAGTGAAAAGCAAGACAGAAAAACGAGAGACCATGGTAGACACTCTACCTCTCTTCTGCAAGTGTCGTTTTCATGCTGCTCAGCTGATCACAGAACAAGAGAAGTGTGTGTGTGAGAGAGAGAGAGAGAGAGAGAGAGAGAGAGAGAGAGAGAGAGAGAGAGAGAGAGAGAGAGAGAGAGGCACAAAAGGGCTCTCGCATTTCTAATGAAGTGAGGGGCGGTGACGACTGAATGACTCTCTTAGGTAACTGTACTGACATGGTTCAGATATGAAGTCGGAAAGAGTTTAAATTCATTTTCATATGGCACTGTGAAAATGTGAAAATAAATATACATTCACTTATGAAATATTGATGAGTATGTTTGTGATTTTGGCACATTAAAGCCAAAAGCACTTATAAAGTTCAACTAAATATAATAAATAAGACTGATTTACTAAATGTAATGCATTTCTTTTGTCCTTTTTCTGGACTTCAAAAGAACTAACGTTCTCAATGAAGTCTGAACAATTTGTCCATTCTTTGGCCCTCCACGCTGGCTTTCTCTGTTGACTCGCCAACAACTCATATTTATGCTAATGGTGCTGGCTTCGAAAACCTCTAGTCATTTGTGACTGCCTGCCTGTCTCTACCCCGTTCTCTTTCCTAAAACCAGTTTGCAGTATATTTTAACAACTTAATTAGCTTATCATACTATTTTAGTTAGTAGTAGTTTAGTTGTAGTTTACTTACTTTGATTAGCAGCTACCACTGAACATGTTAATTTACTATATCACAGATGCCCACATTCAATTCAATTTTTTAACCTGGCTGTTATTGTTGTATTGTATTTACCTTAAAGTGAGCATTTAATTAGCATATCGTATTCACCCTAATCAATGTAGTGATTGTGGACATGCCCATGAGTGCCCTGCCGGAACCTTCACAATGCAGTCCAAAAGGACCAAGCAAATAGAGCTCCAAATGTGTTTTTCGACAAGAAAAAACATTATTTTGCTACATTTAGGCCCTCTGCATAACATTTCATTCTTTATGACTTTGTAGTCAAGTTAGTTATGTCACGTCCCACTGTAAACAAAACAGCAGCGTGCACGAGGATGTTCATCATCAGGGTTGATGTGTTGGTGCAACCCGGAAATAGGTGGTAAAAGATTATTGACCTTTCATGATAACTTTAATTAGACCTGCAAATAATTACTTTTGATTGGTGCGTTAAGATTAGACCTGTTGCAGACCTGTGTACCTGTAAAGCTGTTGCCAGAGGAGCGCTCATTTTCTATAATCACCGAAAGTGGAAAGTAAATTTTCCTTTAAAGCTCAGTGACTAGAGACAGTGGAAAGACTTAAGATGATGCTTCTGCTTTGTTAATATCTTCCAAAGTCATTATTGCTGCACCAAAAATTCAGTTAGTAGTAGTTCGTACACACAAGGAATGTGGCATGATGCCTGTTTTCTCATAAAGATGCATGTGCATACACGTCAACACACTGCAAATCCATATGCATTATGAAATTACACTTTAAACCAGGTGTAATAATTAAGGGAATAATCTGATTTCTGTATATAACTATTTTTCTAGAATTGTTTTACTATGGCATTGTCATGCAGAAGCAAAGGTTTGGATTAATAACAAGAGGTTGTGGTTTAGCATCTTGCTTAAATTAGTGTTTACTGTTCTAGTGCTGTTTGATTCAAGGTAGAAACTTTTTTCCCCAAACTGCCAACAAGTTTCCACAACACACCTCTATATGGTGAAATTTTTAGCTACAGTATTTTACCAAAATGTTTGTGAAAAAACAGGCAGAAGCACAAGTGTGTGTGTTCCTCTCTCTCTTCCACTCTCTCCCTCACACCCGTTTACCTGGGAGTAAGCATAGCTCGGGTGTGCCTGAGGCATTTGTAAAATCAAACTGACAGAAATATTCACACACCCCATAACATACATGTCCAGTCATGCATGTCTGTGTGAGAGAGAGAAACGAGCAGAGAAAGACTGTATGTTTTTGTGTAGTGTGATGTGGCTTATGTGCATGCTTGCGTGCATTTTTATGTTTGTGTTTGTGTGTGTATACACTGAGACACCCGTGCCTCAGGGTACAATGTGCCATTCCGATTATGGGGTTGAGTGGATGACAGTGATTTAATAACTAGTTTAAAGAGACTGAAATGACAGCAAGACAGCAAGAAAAAAAAACCATTAAAGAGAAGAGTGTTTGTTCAAATGAGTGGCTGCTGATACACAGGTCTCAGGATCTGACATTTGCTAGACGTAACACAGACAGGTTACCTGGTGAAGATACTGTGGAAGGTGAGTGTCATCTCCTCTCTGTGCCAACTGCTCGAGAGAATCCAGCAGAGCAGGGCTTGGAATAGGGCCTGTGGCGCAGGTGGAGACTGAGAAACAAGTGGGCACTGGAGTGGAGGTAATGTGCTCCCAATTTGAGGTTATAGGTCCTGTGGTGGAAGTGGATTCTGTACCGGTGGAAGCAAAGGAAGTGTTGAGCCTTGCAGTGCAAGCAGTTACTGTAAATGTCTCTGCAATTGAGGTGATAGGCCCTGCATATGAACTGGCGCATGTGAGCCCATGGCTGAAGATGGGCTCTGTGGATGAGGTAAGAAGTTCTGCAGTGAAGTTAGTATTTTTTGCTATCCTGTCTGTAGCTTCTGTGATACATGTAGGCCCAGGTGGGCTGGTAGGCCTGGTGTCTGAGGTTATAGTTAGTGTAGTAGAATCTATAGGCCCTGTGGTAAAGGTGGGTCCCAGTGTAATGGACCCTGTGGTGGAGGCAACTGATTCTGTGTTGGAGTTATGAGAGGCCACTTCAACATCACTCTGTCTCAGTTCCACTGGAATGACCACTGGAATGACAGGGGATGCAGGCTCTGGACTGGTCCCAGGGCTGAAAGGATATGGAGTATCCAACAGACTGCCTACAGAGGGTAGGAAGATGAAGTCAGTCCTCTATTCACAAAATTTTAAGCTGTTCAAGAAGAATCAACCACTGTGGCTTATTATTAGTAATATAGAACTTGTTCAAGCACAGAAATATAAATTAATGAAGCATTCTAATACAGAGAAAAACAGATTGCTTTAGATTTTAGAAACACTTTTGAATGGGATTTTACAGCTATAAGCTAATACCTGTCTTTGGGGGAAACAGAGCTCTAGAAACCACAGAGAGCAACTGTGCAAACAAAATGTTCACACTCTTTCCTTACAAGTCAATTGCTCCTTGTTAAAACACACACTGTGCAACTGACAAATGTTACAGATTATCATGCCTGACTAGCAAGAAAGACTGTGTGCATTTCTCTACCCCAGGAGTTCACTGATCTACTCTCTGCTCCTTTTTTCTCTTTTGGTCCTTTCTCTTCATCCATCTCTCTCCTCAATTTCCTTTTCTCTCTCTCTCTCTCTCTCTCTCTCTCTCACACTCTACACGTAGCCTCCTTACAACTTATTTATCATCAGGTTTCACTCCCTCGATTCTGTCAGTCATGTGACCAGAATGACATCATCACCCCCAGTCAGCCTGACCTCAATCCAAAATGCTGACCACTTAAAAACACACAAAAGGCATTACAACAGTGGGTAAGCCAGACCACTGTTGGCCTTCACTACATTGTCGCTTCTTGAATTATCACAATTTAAGCAGTGAAAGCTAATACTCACTGACTCATGGCAAGAGTCTATCTTAAAACAAAGTTGCTAGATTGATATTCAGACAACATTTGTGATTGTCTCCTATAGCTAAAAACACCTAATCTTACACTGCCAGGCATACTATTTCCACACTACATTTGTTGGAGGATCAGATATTTTGGTGTTTAACTTAGAATAAACTGAAAATTATGTTCATTACACAGTAAAAAACAAACAAAAAAAAACCAACAAAAAAACTATTCACACTATTCTTTTTTAGGGTTTACATTTATTTAGTATATTGTTATACAAAATAACTGTATATTGGCATATTTGTGTCGATCTTGTGCAGCCCTAAAGCAGGGCTACAGAGCATTTTAGCCTCTTTCAGCTCACTGTTTTGGTTTTACTGTCTGCAAAATGTCTGTATAGTTCAGTCTCAATCACTCACTCACTATCAGCAGCCTTGCTTCCAGCAACAGCAGGTGGCTGTTATAAATGATTGATAAACCCACTATACGCTACCTCCCCAATGACAAACAGCAGACGGAGAAAGTTAGTAACTAGCTGGTGAAGAAAGCTGAGCAGCCAGATATTTTTCTCATGAGCTGGAGGAGATCAAAAGACTTATCAGGTGGCCAGAAAAATGACTCCAAATGAATACTAATATTGCTTTGTGGCTGTTGATGTGCAAACAGCCATTTGTTTGCCAACACACCAGTCTTAACAACTTAGTATGGCAATAATATGCTTAGCTGTGTTTCTGTTAGCTTGTTATTGTGTTCTACTGCCCCCAAATGGCCAAGAAAAGTATTACTTAGGCAAAAAGTAAGAATCCAAGATTTGAAACTATGTGTGAAACTGTGTGTCCAAGTGTGTATATGGAGTGCCATAAAAAAGAATAAATCTGGGAAAGAATAAGACAATAAATGTGGAAATATATAAAGACAAATAATTATTTTTCCTTTTGCTTTTGCCTTTCCCTTATTGCTTTTGCTATTCCTTGAAGGGCCAAGCTGTCAATCAACTGGCTTTGGGTGGGCCTTCCTGCCCAAGCTGAGTAATCAGTTCATGCACACATGATCCTGCTTTGGTGGGAGCTTTTTAGCACAGACAATAGGAAGTAGACGCGATGCAAGGGCTGGATGCTGGGGGAAGGAAGAAAAGGATTTGCTTCATAATGTGTGCGTCGGTGTTCCAGCCATTATCTGGTCATCTGCATGGAGAGGTCTATTTCTAATTTGCTGAGACCTTTTTTTCCTACATGCCATAATCTGCAACAGTGGCAACGGATGTCATGTATGTCAGTGCCTGTATTAGTCAGCGCAGACATTTGCCCAAGCAAAAGCAATAAGGGAAAAGCAAAAGGAAAAATAATTGTCTGTATATATCCACATTTATTTATTCTTTTATTTATTTCTCATTATATTTCCACATTTATTGTCTGATTCTTTCCCAGATTTATTCTTTTTATGGCACTCCTATGACTCCATATAAATGTTCCCTACCGGTTTCTGAATAGGAAGAATCAGTCATGGGAGTGTCTGGAGACTGGCAGCGAATTAGACAGCTTGAATCCTCTGATTCTTCCTCCTCTTCTTCTTCCTTCATCTCCTCATCAATGTCTTCTTCCTCATCCTCCTCTCCGCCTCTTCTTGTGTATCCCTCCTTTCTCTGTTCTTCCTCCATGTCCTTCCCATTGTTGCTGAGAGAGGCTTTTTGGATGAGTCCACGCCCTCCTCCGTCGTCAGGAGGGAGACTTTGAGTCTGTGTGAGCGTGGTTGTCTCGTTGAGATTTCGAGTTTGGGCAGTGAGAGGTTCAGGATTGGGTAGGTTATCACAGAGGTCAACCCCGCCCACTTGAACTTGGGACATTACTCTGTCCTCCCTCTCAAATTGACCTGGAGATAAAATAAAGGATCAGTTGAAATTACAATAATATTAATAATGTAAGAAACCCAAAGAACAGTTGAATACCTGTACAATATGAATGTCATTCAGTTGACTTTGACTGCATATTTTATCATAGGTCAAAGTGCAACTTGAGACAAAGCAAACCCAGCACCCAGCTTTCCTCATTCTCAACAGCCAAGTTATTTTCACTTTAAATCACATCCAATTTGTATTTATATTGTGGTTTGCAGTTGCTGTACTTAAATATGGTGAGCTTATACTTTGTGTTATGCTTTAGTGAAATTCAAACACTCACCACCATGATCCATCTGGTACCACCACCCCTTCTTCAAGCCTGCAGAGATAAGGAGAATGAGACAGAAGATGGGCCGATGTGAATTACAGAAGGAATGAAAAACACAGCAAAGTCAGATTCCACTCAGAGATGACAATGAGAGTGAAAAAGGGAGAGACACAAAACAAGTTTAGCATCATTCTTGGGTTGTCAAAAAAACCAAAAACCCTTGGGCTTTTTAGATTTAAAAAACCCTTCAGAGTGCAACAGTCCTACCAACACCTTGTACTGTCTGGAATACTTGCCTTAGATATTATAGTTATTTCAGAACACTTTCACTAATTCTTAAGATACAAACCTGACAACGCATAATATAGAAAAACAACAAAACAAACAACTGAAAACTCAGTACAAGTTGAAACCTGTAAGGAACCAGTGTCTAACAAAACACCTGCACAGTGTGGCTGAATACAATTAAATATGTTACTGTTGGTTTTACTCCCAGTCTGCAGCAAAATAGTTTTCTGCAAAGTGACAATGACAATACCATCTACTTGCCCACAAGAATAAAGGGAATTTAAATGTCAAATTATTAGGACTCAAATTTTGCAATCTGCTCATAATAAAAATTAAGTATTTTAATGAGAATAGCTTTTGCAAAACCACCAAAACAGAGAGAGAGAGAGAGAGAGAGAAAAAAGAAAAGTTAAGTCAAGTTGGCTATAGTGCTGTTAATTTATTGTAGAAGGACTTGTGACATGGGGAGAACAGTAACAGTGACAATTTACAATGTGAACCCAGAGTAGAAAAGAAAATGTTAAATACCGTAGGGAGACAAGTGGCAAAGTGATGCACGGCGTTATACATTGAGATGCAATAAATCATATTGTCCATCCCTATTTACATACATTAGGCAGACAGAATACTATAAACCACAATACAGTGCAATCCAAAACAACAACACAGAGTTAAATCAACACTTCAAAGATTTATTGAAGGGCTGCTGCACTGGATTGCAGAAGATTGTGCAAGTGTACAAACTGGTAAATCAGTGTACAACGCAAATGCTTTTTAATTTTACTGCCTTACTTATGTTCACAGTTGACTCAGCAACAAATTGAACACAAAGACTGACCGCTACAAAAACTCTGTTAGGTTGCTTTATCACTGGACAGTACTTTGACTACCCAATGTAAACACATGCAATCTGCATTCAAGTATATTCCCTTATATTACCAAAGTACTACCAACTTTCAACATACACACATGGAACAGATGTTTCATTGTTATCAAATAAAATAATCTAAAAATAAGTTTATAATACCTTTTGGTGCCTCCCACAAACACACACAAATGACTCCTCTATCCTACGCCAACAAAACCGTTTTACTAATTTTGAATTTGACTCCAAAACACACACACACCCAGGCTAATGAAAGCCTATCTCAGAGGAATAAGGCTGTTCTGGTTTCCTGACGCACTAAGCTGATTGTTCTTCCTGTAACCCTGTATCGCCCTGTGTAAGACTCAGCCCAAACATTTAGAAAGAAATAAGAAACCCAGGACAAACACACCTCGCACAACTTTGATTCCCTGTGTCTATATTCTTAAACCACCCTAAAAATAAACCCTTATGGATAATCGTACATATAATATGGTAACACATACAAGTGCCCCAGAGAAATACCTTGGAAGATGAGTCCATGAACAAATCAGCACTGAGGACTGCTGTCTCCAAAGGGAGGTGAGAACCTATGGGACGACGTAACCATCTTGCCTTTAGGTTGCATAAGCTCTATATATTTTAACAAGAGACAACACCTTCTGGATACATGCTATATCCCAATGGGAAGCTGAGTCTGCTTCCTAGATATTAACATGACTTTGAGATACAAAAAGATGTGAGTATGGGATGAGAGACTGTTTTGGAGTCTAATTAGTCCAAGATCTAAATGTGCCTCTGGAAGATAAAACAGTCCCAGACCATGACAAACAACTCTGACATTAAGGCTTATGCAACAACGACCTCCAGATTACACACACAGGTGTTATTGTACCTGTCATACGTCTTTCATATGCTTTGAGGCTGTTTTTTTATCTACAGTATCCTTTAATGTCCCTCTCCCACAGAGCCATTTGTCCATACAACCATCCATCCGCTCCTCTTGTCTGTGCCCTACTCCACAGTGGACCATAAATAATGAAAGACAGAAGAACTGACAAACCCGAGAAGGGAATTCAGCCAAAAGGACAAACACAAAGGTGGAAGAAACAGACCCTGTCCTGTGAGAGGCCACTACAAAGACTAGTACAGACAGCAGAGCTACAGACAGACAGGAACATGGCTGAAATTAACTGACATCGACAGGTTTTGTTTGCATATAGACGTTGTATAAATGAGCTAAACTCACAAAAAAATCTAGCAGTTAGCAAATGACACGTAAAATATTAGCAGTAATTGCACCCTAGTCATTAAAAGAGGTGGTTCACTGGTGGTGGCTAGTCATCAGTTAGCTCTACTGTTAGCTATATATAAACTGTGTAATGAGTAACCTAGTTTATAAGGAAATGTTTGACTTATCTAACTTTTGCTAATGTTAGATAAATTGATTACCCTGAGTTAAAACACAGGCAGGTGACAGGCAGTGAGAGAAAACACACATGCAGTCACAGACATTTCCACCAGTTGACGCTGATTCCGTTAACGTTAACTGATTAGTAGCTAGTCGGTTAATTAACCTGGCTTGGTTTAATTAAAAAAACTAGCATAAGTTAACACTAAAATTAGAGATTAGCTTGGTCGCTATCGTTACGTTTAGAGGGCAGAGTTGCTTTAATGTTAACGTTACGCTTCCTGACAGGTTTATACTGTTTCATGAAATTGCTAGAAAATGTCAGAGTAGTAGAGCTAATGACTAACTTAGCCGTTAATAATTAGCTAAATAGCAATACCTAACGCTACGGCGACAAATTAGTTAGCGTTTATGTAGCTATGGTGCTGTTGCTAGCTAACGTGAGCTAGCCGACTATGGTTGACACATCTGGCCACCACACCGCGGAAACGTTACACCTTAATGTGCTTTACACAAATACGCTAGCTTTCAAATCATTAGACCTTTACAACCTTTGCGACACATTCGAGTCAAAGGGTACTTACGGCTGAAAAGGTTGTCTGAATGGTAAAAGCTCGGGCATCAGATACTTGGCTGGGGATGTAGTTGTTACGACTGTAGGTGTTACCGACAGGCTGGGTCGTTGCTACCGCTGTCATTCGGCATGTATTGTGTGTTGCTGGTGGAAAAGCTACTGGCGCAAGATGCACTGTCGCCATCTTCTGTTTCTACAAAGTCAGTACTGGATCATTTTTGCGGCAGAGGCATTTCTTAATACTGCAAACAACTGAATCCAGTGCCTTTTCCCTAAACTGACCTATTTTCACTATGGTGTTGGCAAAGCCAGCGGTTTACAGTGCTTTGGGGATATTGAGGCCACATTACACTGTGGTGTGTGGACTCCTCCAACTCACCTTAAATCCAAAACCCAGTGTTGAGAGAGGCAGACAATCAAAATTACCAAATTGTCTTTACAGTAAAATTTATTTCAATCTATATTTTTGTACAGATGTATTATTGCTTTGCATGTGTGACATGAAAACGGATAACTGAAGTTTAGCAAAAACAGAAACATTTTTAAAGCCACCATGTTTTCACTGTATGCAACCAGGGAAGCAGAGTATAAGATTTAGTCTGGCCATAACAGCCAGACTCATCAAGATAAGAGCACTGGTGCTGCAGAGACTTACTGAAACAGGGCTGAAATCAATTTCTCCCCCACACTACATATCAAAATTCTGATTTAATGGTTTGTTTAAAAATTATACTAGACACGCAGCTTACACATTCCATAAAACACGACATTTATACAACATTACGCACTCACAATGAATATACAAAAATATACAAGACTTGGCGCTATAGCCTTCAGTGAAAAACTTCCTCCTTCCTCCACTGCTACTCCCCTTAAGATGTTGGTTTGGAAAATGATGCAATTTAAGATACATGCAGGGTTGTGTTCTGTGAAACTGCTGTCAGTATACTGCATCAGCAAAGCTGCAGTTGTACCAATTTTGTAGAGTACATGCACATTTCTGAATTATAATTATGTGATTTGCATGACCTTGTGCATCTTTTCTTCAGCCCCCTCGGGCATGCTGCTGTCGTCTGCAAACAGGGATTTTTCTTTTACATGATTTAACTAATCATTTAACTAATAAAGACCTTTATCGTGCAACATTTTTTCAAATATTTTCATTGCATAAACCCATTTTTTATGCAATGTGAGGGCCCAAAAAGAACAATTTCTGCTACTGAGTTTTTGTCTTAAATTTCAATGCAGGGGAATCCCAGTTCAGCACATCACAGAGGGTCATTTGAAGTCATTCCTCCCTTGTCCTAAAGAACAGTAAGTCACAAGCATTTTCAGCATTTCAGTCACTCCCTACAGAAGTGTATTGTCAGGTAACAAAAATATTTATGCAGTCATTTATTCTGCATGAACATTTTACTTATTACTATTTTTTGTGTTTCTATATGTATCTTCTGTGTGCTCGTGATAAATTACACATTATATTATTTGTATTTATATTACATTATACATAACTGTTTGTTTACTTTTGTATTTAATTTGTATAAAACTACACACATGACCTGTATATGTCTATATTTTAGCCCCAACCCTCCCTCTGTGTGTTCTCCAGGATCTCTTCATAAAGCCAGCTCTGTGTGAACTCCTGGCTCTTGTCCATCAGCTGGAACAGTCGAAGATACTCCTCTGGATATACATGGCCTGTCAGTATGTCCTCCTGCATGCCCATCTCCGATAACAGCTTACTCCCACTATCTGGAGACCAGAGACTAGGGAAAACACAAAAGAGAAGAGGAAAATAAGGTCAGAAGATGTGTCGACTGGAATGGAGCGGATGCACTTGGTAAGAGCAGTTCTTTAACACAGGTTGGCTGCAGGCCTGTCTCAATAGCTTTGTGTGTGTGTGAGAGTGGGACAGTGTGAGTGTGTGTATTGCTTACTTGAGCCTGTCAATGAGCTTGACCTTCCTCTTTGCCAGACACTGTTTGATCATCATCAGCAGAGTTGAAGCATTAGAAGGAGTGAGGCCTGCAGAGAACAGATTAGCCCGTGGACGCAGGCGCACCAGGCACAGGTGATCATTGGGAAGCTGAGAGCAGAAAGAGGCAGAGGGCGAGGGGAGATGTTATATTAAAGAGACAATGCCAAAAAACTTTACATTGCTGTTATTGAGTCTGATCTCTTCCTTACCCTGCCCTTAGGGCTAGGTACACTCTGTTTTGAAGACATCACAAATGACTCCCAGGGCTCCTGCACAGAGACAGAGATGAGGTGGTTGACAACTACAAGACTATCATTCATCCTCTTTATGTTGAAAATGTGTGGAAACATGGAAGTTTTAGTGTTACGCTCCCAGGCATTAGCTTCAAGGAAGTATTGCAAAACAAAACACTGTAAGATGCTTTTTTTTTTTTTTTTTTACTTAAAAAGATTTGTTTTTGCTGTAAACAGCTGTTTAAATGTCACCCTTACTGGTTTTAACACATTTGCATAATCACCAAAATGTTCTTTGCCACCCTCCCTCATACTGTACCTTGTGCAGTAGTTCGATATCACAGGCCATCTGCCAGAGGACACTGAAGGCTCTGTAGTGCATCATTTCACCTGGACGTGACACCAGTTTCTGATGGAGAAATAACTGTTAAATTTTTTTACACGAGGATCAAAGAAAAACACACAATCAGATTATCGATTCATTTAAGTTACCAGACACTAATCCCCCTCAGCATCGACTAGTGATTGTGGTGTCAGCATGGATATGGCAATTTTCAGGACAGATCACCAAAGTTGATGATTATACTGATAGGTGAAGCAGTAACTAAGTATAGATCTGAGCTGGTTTACAGCTGCCCCAAATCCCCCATAGGTGGTGTGTGCATGGGTGTAACCTCCTCCATCCTCATGATGACACTTGACACTTGATGAACACTTACCAGGTTATCAATAGATTAAATAGATCAATAGATTAACTTGTGCTCATTTCTACAGATACAGAGGTTAAAATGCTCTTGTTCATTTACCAGGTATTCCTTCTCGCTTATGAAGAGGTTGAGCTCTATTCTTCCGTATCTGTAGACAGACAGCCGTTCAAACAAAGCGTAAACCATCTTCAGCAGCATGCCACGATCATTATGACTGGGCAGGATACCCACCACCTTCACTGGGATGTCTAGAGACACACACACATAAATACAAAATACACACATTAGAGGGATGGTACACGACACAATGCACAGTTTTCATTTAGTAAAGTGTGTTATTGCGTAAAAGCTACATACCATGTCATTACACTGATGCAATGTGATTTGAAACCTGTGAGTTGCTAAAAACGTTCCACCAATCAAATCTTTAAAGGTATATATGTTTAAGATTAGGATTCATAGAATTGCATACTAGGACTGAACAATTAATCAAAATATTATCAAAATGACAATATGGCCAAGTGCAATATCCAAATCGCAGGAGTTGTGATTCTTTGATAAAAAGTAAAATGTGGCACAACCTATCTTTTTATTAATGAACACAAACTCTTTGAAACACTCCCTTCCGGCAGGAGGCTGCGGTCCATTAGGATCAAAACCTCACGCTACAAGAACAGTTTCTTCCCATCTGCAGCTGGCCTCATGAACAAGGCCCGGGACCCCCCTGTGACTCTGACTCTAATACCCCCATAACCACCCCCCAAAAAAAGGGCACTAAACCCCAAGACACACTGCATACTGTGAACTTTTGCACATCCCTCAGTTAATATTTTGCACATCCTGCACAAAATGCACAGCTCTTCATTTACAAATTATTGCACATTTTTTTCTAATTTTATCTTATTCTATTTTATATTTCTTCACATTTTTTTAATTGCTAAATTCTCTGTTTTACATTTGTATTATTGACTTGTTTTTGTTTTTTAACAGTACTTGCTTTTTAGTGGCTTTATTTTATATTTATTTTTTTCTCTCTACTATGCTTATTTATGTACCAATACACCAAAGCAAATTCCTTATATGTGAAAACCTACTTGGCAATAAATCCGATTCTGATGAAGCATTTTGGTGCTACAGAGATGCCCCGGCCTACAAATCATACTCTCCAGACGTAAGGGAACATGCTTGTTTGGCAAAAATCGCAGCATCATTTTTATCTATTTTTAACTGAAAATGAAACGCAAAAATTACCATTCCCACTAAAATCATGACTCATATCATAATATCTGTCAAAATAGTCGCAGTATGATTTTTCTTTTTTTTTTGCATATCATTCAGCCCTATTTCACACTTACTGTATGAAGGAGGCAGGATTTGTAAGCAGCCAGAGAGGCTCAACTAAAGGAACAAAAAGCCCTTTGTGTGTATGCATGTGTGTGACAGAGAATTTGCAACATAGCAGTGTCTCAGGTTTTCTGCACTGTTTGTGTGTGCACATGTTTTTTTTCTCACCATCAGTCCAGCTGGCTTCTGATATTCCCAGGTTAGTGAACAGTTTGTCAGTGAACATGACAGGGGGTTTAAGGTTTCCACTGCCAATCGGGTCTAGTTTAAAGTAGTCACAGTGAACCACTTCCAGCTGACCATCAAGACGACCTTCCAATTCCTACAACATGAAAACATAATTTATTTAACTGCTACATAAGGGAAATTAAAATTAGTTAGGTTAGAACTAAAAATTGGTTTGTGTCCGCATAAGGAAGCAAAAAGCTCTGAGATGCTTAGAGATGTTTGTGTTACCTGTAGGTCATCTAGGAAGAACCTATCCCCTTCAAGAGCCACAACTCTCTGAGCACCAGCATTTAGCAGTGTCCTAGTCAACACCCCAGGACCTGAGAAAGACAGACACAAACACAGCCTGTAAATGTATTGTTGTTTCACTGCCATTAATAAAATATAGTGCACAAACTAATTAATCATAAAAACACATATTTTTCACTATGGCACCCCAGGTAAAAAATAACTGGTTTAGTTTGCCAATGTTTCTGACAAATTAGATGACAGTTACACACCAAACTCACAGAAGAACAAAATACATCACACACAGATCAGTCCACCTCTGTGTTTCGTTGCAACTTAACCATTGTACAAATACACACCTGGGTTACATTCGAAGATAACAGCTTTAGCATCCTCAGGTCCTAGATGATGTGTTACCAGTTTAGCCAGCTCTGGGTCCACTATGAAGTGTCTCATTGTTTTACAGGACTGAGCACGCCGTGTATTCTCCTCTACCTCCCCAAGGTCCAGGAAGTCATACCGGCACAGAGGGCGACGGCCCTGGAGACAAATGCACATAGAGTGAAAACAATCAACAAATTATGTGAAAAAGCTCACAGTATATTGAAAATCTCAATCTTTTTCTCTATTCATTATACAGTTTACTGCACAAACTCAATATTTCTATCAAAGCGTACATTTTCTCCTCACACGAAGTGGTTCAGGTAGCCAGGAAGAATTATACAGTAAATTAAGATAAAACCATATAAATTGAAACTTTAACGGCCCCTGAGGCAAAGTTGTAGCATTGCAGCAGCAGACTAACAGAAAACAGCATACTAAAATACAGCATAAAACAGTCAACTTGTGGACTAACCACAGTTGTTTGGGGAAAACATTTGGGCCTGATGCAGGATGAGAGCAGATCTATGTGTTATGCACCTCAACAACCAAGGAAAAGCAGCTGTATAAGGCAGGGTATCAGACCATAGTGGTGAAAAGAAAGCTAATAATATAACAGTCTCAAGAAGATATGCTGGAGGTTTTACATCTCTCAACTAGCCTGTAAGCTCTTGGTGATCCCCTAGGAGGACCTGGGGGAAGGTCTGGGGAAAAGTGCGTTTGGGCTGTTTTGCGTGCCCTTTTGTCACTGCAACCAACACAATTAACTCCAAAATGGGTGAAGATGGAGGATCATGAACCATATGTGGAAACACATCATGTAAATACCACAAAAGTATTTGCCACTGTTACAAAATCCCTTAAAAGTGGACATTTTCACATAATTTTACACCCAATTAGTAAGTACAGAAAAAAGGCCCAGAAGCACAGACATCTGTAAATCCATAGCAGGCAGACTGTGTATTTCATTAGAACTTCACATACACCAAGCTTCAGTGGAAGACTAGTGTCTAGAATCAAGCAAAGCCAGAGATAACTGCCTACCTGTACTGCCACAGCAGACAGGTTCCTGTGTGTGAGTGCTGAGGAGCGGGATGTCCTCTCTCCATGGGGCTGTTGGGAGCTTGGACCAAGTGTTGGCCGGCCAGGACCCGAGGAGAGAGAGTCCAGGCTGTAGGCCCTTCTATGAATCACAGAAGCCCCAGGAACACAGAGGCGAGAGGGACCCACAGGAGCCAACACTGCCTTGCGCAAACAGGGTCTACTTCTGACTGCCTGGCAGCAACCAGAGCGCATCATCAGCTCCACCACTCTACAAATCTGGGGGGACATGGCGGACCAGTAACTGCAGAGGAAGAAGGGGGCAGGGAGATTGGGGGACCTCTTCAAGAGGCCACTGCCTAGAGGGAATGAGGAGGGAAAAGGACAAGACATCTTAAGATAAATAACAGACATTTAAGTAACATTAATTTACATTTAAACATGTACTATTATTCTTAAATGACACACAAAGAATTCTCGCTCAGATACTGTTCTAGTAGCTAACTTGGTGTTTAATCATCGCATCTAAAAGGGTCGACACAGTGGATGAAATTATACATGACATGCTTTAAATGTTCTATGTGATGAAGTTAATATCGTAATACAATCGTAATCTCTTGAGTTCAACATGTTCTCCTCGCACGTGTGGAGGTACATTTCTCGTTTAATGGCTTAAACTTATCGGCCTCACTGGAAAGGTTACCACTGTCCTTGACCCTGTTAGTTCAGGCTTTGGTCATCACAAGCCAAAGAAGCACAAAATAACCTCGCAGGCAATCTGTTTAAAGAAGGCGTTGAACAGTTTGACGATACTGACAATATCAAAGTTGTTAGCCGACTGGCTAGCCGTACGCTAACGTCACTTACAACTAAAATACATTTGATGCAGTTTCATCGGGAGAAACACAGACATACCTTATTGCAGACTATCCTATATAATTAAATCTTAAGACATCAGTGATTTAACAGTGGCTCTTGTCTGTCTGTTCGCCGGTAAAACTCCGTGACATTGAGCTCTCCGCATCCCGACCCCACACTTGCTTTTGCAACTCTCGTGGTGTTACAAGCGCATCCAATTGTCGTCATTGACAGGCGACTACTGCGAGGACCAATCAGAATCTCGAGGAACTTGTGCTAGTAGTCTAGCATACGAATACTAAAAAAGACTGATCTAGAACATGAATGTATAATAAAACCAGATATGTACTGGCTGGAGCTCAAGATGTCAGAGAGAGGGAAAGATCTGTTAACAGCTTTTTCAGTTCATGCAAGAGAGCACTACTCCCAGTATGTACAAATATGTTTCAAAAGGTCAGATCAGACAACTGGGACTGCTTTCGAAAAAGAAAAGTTGTTGGAATAAAGCGTACATCAAATTATCTGGGAGTTTATTCAGTGGAGTTGCTGGCAGTACTCTTGGTTATGCATTAAGCAGCAATAAGTACAGATAAATAGAGAAAGTCGAAAATTAAATAATAAGAGGTAGGCTTATATATAACTAAAATAAGAATAGAATAAATAAAAATAGAAACTATACAAGACCACTTGGAGACAAAATTACAAGGTAATAAGTACAGTGGTGTGGTTAATAGCAGCAGAGTCTGCAGGTCTATGTAAACAGTGTACATTACACTAATAAAGTAATGGTACTCAGTGTATTAATATAGACATATAATGGAAATAGAAGGCAAAGTATGCAAGACGATCTAATAAAAGCTGGGATTCATACTCATACATACATAAAAATTAATGTATAAACAGTAGAATTGTCTTTGATTTTATCAGAGAAACAGGATTCATGAGTAGGCTTTAATCTCTGATCAACACTCCGAAGCAGAAGGTGGCGCGAATGCAGCTAATACGCTGGTTGCCAGCCGCCGTTAAAATCCAAGAAGAAGAAGAAGAAGAAGAAGAAGAAGAAGAAGAAGAAGAAGAAGAACAAGAACAAGAACAACAACAACAACAACAACAACAACACACACACACACACTAAACTTCAACACACACTTCCACGGTCTCACATGTGTATTTAAGTATTTTGCTATTTTCTTGATTTTATGAATTGTACCTTTTTTATTGTCTTTTTTATTATTATTATTATTATTATTATTATTATTGTTTTAATATCATTATTACCTGACGCTTTGGCAATATTGTCCTTGTTACATTAATGCCAATAAAGCAAATTGAATTGAATTGCATTGGGGGAGAGAGAGAGAGAGAGAGAGAGAGAGAAGAAGAAGCAGCAGAAGCAGCAGCAGATTAGAATACGCATTATTAGCAATATATAAATTGTTCACAAATACACCCTTAACGCAGCACACTTGCATTTAATTGTTTAGGCGGCTCAAAACTACCGCTGTGGTTAATATCTGTTAGCGGGATAGATAACTTTGGTCCACACTCCAATATAGTAGGTGGCGGTAATGCACCTTAACGCTGGTTGCCACCCGCCATAAAACGGGGAAAAGAAGAAGAAGAAGAAGAATCTGTTAGCATGATATTGCTACGGAAGTAGACAAAGAAGCGCTGTCACGTTGCTCTCCCCTGTCAGTCTGTCAGAGAGGTGAAGGTGCAGCAGTGAGCTCTACAGTCTGTTTGCTGTCACTATGGCGCGTGTTGAAACATCCTCAAGCAGGCCGTACCACCTGGTTATCTTCGGAGCCTCGGGTTTCACGGGGCAGTTTGTGGTGGAGGAAGTGGCCCGTACTATGTCCGAGGGTCCGAAAGGGAACCTGAAGTGGGCCGTGGCAGGGAGAAGCAAGCAGAAGCTGGAAAAAGTTCTGGAGCAGGCCGCCGGAGTCCTCAGTATGTATCTGAACAATCCCATTAGTTGTCGGTGTTTAGCAGATTATTTCAAGAACGGACTGCCCTGCTACCGGGACAGCTCCTCAATTAATTAAAAAGTGATGTCAAATGAAAAGATTTTGTAGTGTTTTCGAAGAATACTTTGTATTTCTTAGGGAAATTGCTAAACTCTGACTCAGGATGACTTATCTATGCAAGTTGAGCTGACTGATAGTGATCAGTTTAACACGACTTTGACCCTAAACTCTGACTGAACTCCAAAGTACAAGAGAGCTTTGCAACAAAGAGTTAACCTTTTAATTTAAGCTATTATTATTATTATTAAGGGCCGCAGCTAATGATGCAGTCACATGAACTAATGATAATTATTCAATCAATCAATGTTAAAAACCATGTATACACAGGGATACATTTTCTTACTTAGCCTGACCAGCTGGCAAATTAAATTAAATTATAAAGTATTTATAGAGTATGTACTGTAGAAAGTAACTGTGCCATGCCGAAACTGTAAGAAGCAAGTGGTTGATATTGATATTTTACTTGATACTGTAAATGATTAATCAAGCAAACTTTTAGTTAATATCTTATCTAAAGATAAGTTTAGTTGCAATAAAAATGTATAATTACAGTCCATGGTGAAGTCTTCACGTGTTGTTTTGTCCAACCAACAGTTCAAAAGTCAGATATTCAGTTTTTAATTTCACAAAACAGAGAAAAACAGGAATTTCTCCCTATTTGAATAGTGTCCAGCAAACTTTTTGCCCTTTGCTTGACAAACGACTTAAATGATTAATCAATTATGAAAATAATAAGTCATTCATTTTATGTTAATTGACTAATCGATTAATTGATCATTTCAGCTCTATCAGAAATAGAAATATAATTCACCTGAATGCAATTAATATGTGGAATGTGTAACAAATATTTACTGAATATATTTAGTGTGGCAGTCATTTTCGGTTTGTATCCATGCAACACTCTAAACATGGAAAACTAAGTCCATCACCAGATCCAGACCTGGGAGCTATTCTGCTGTCATGACAGTAATGTGACTTTCCAGAGGATTAGATAGTTATTCTGTTGTCCCCTGCTCATTGGCTTTCCCTTCAGGGAGTGTACACAACAGCTGATGGAACATACCTGCTCACTGTGCAATGCATCCATGACAAGTTAGCTGGTCCAGTCTTTCAGTAAACACTGAAAGCTGCTGTTTGTCTGCACAAACAGAAATGTGCCTGTTCTCCCACAAGCCCCAAACAGTTACATACACACATTTAAAAACAGCTTATACAGTTTTTGCAAGTTCTTAGACCACTTAAATGTATGTAAAGTACATTTCATCCAGCACATACATTATCTGTGTTGTTGTAGCCTCATTTTCACACAGGTATACAGTACTCATATATTTACACCTGGGAATCATGAATATGTTTAATTATGTGAACTATGAAGACTGATGTCTGAGAATTGTAAATATACTATAGCACTTATCCTTACAAAGTGTGTGTGTGTGTGTGTGTGTGTACGTGTGTGTGCTCACAGGTAAGCCCGAGCTTAGGTCACAGGTGGACATCATCGTGGCTGATGTAGACGAAGCAGACTCCCTGGCAGCCATGTGCAAACAGGCTGTGATCGTTCTCAACTGTGTGGGGCCTGTAAGTAGATGATTCCACAGTAATGTGTGTGCCTCTGTTTATTTTTCTTTAAAACACACAACTTGATCCGGCTCATGACATAAGCTAGTTTTTCCTGACATCATCTCACAACATTCTCTCTCTCTCTCTCTCTCTCTCTCTCTCTCTCTCTCTCTCTCTCTCTCTCTCAATTCAATTAGCTTTATTGGCATGAATGTAACAGTGACAATATTGCCAAAGCATCAGGTAATAATGAGATTAAAACAATAATAATATATGTAGAGGTCTCTCTCTCGCTTTGTCCCAATTCAATTCAAATAGCTTTATTGGCATGAATGTAACGTCCCTTTCTTGTCCCTCTCACACACACACAGAGCAGCCTTCATTTACACAATGAAAGCTACTGACTTACAGCACACAATAAGTCGTACTGTGTTAAATTCAGAATGGAAAGTAGGTTTCCACCACTGCTTCATGTCCCATGCATCATTCAGGTTCTTGTTTCAAACCAAATTCCTGCACTGCAGTAACCACTACTGTTGCACACAGCAGCACTTTGCCAGCTTAGTTAAAACTGAAGCGCACAGTTGAAACCAAAAGGCCACAGACCTCTATGAGCATAAATGAAATAAATCTGGTTCCTGAGGAACAAGAGCAAGGATTGTTAATGAGCAAGAATGTACTTTGCTCTGCAAGTTGTTGTGTGTAGTATAACTTGAGTTGACCGCGTACTGACAATCAACCAGATGAAGATTACTTTTAAAGACCACAAACGGAAAGCCAACTCATAAGAATCACATGAATCATTTGACTTATATGTAGTATTGAACATGTGTATATATAAAATACATGACAGCACAATGAACAAGTTTAACAGGATTTGCCTAGAGAGCTGGATTGTGCAGCTGCAGTGTGCACCATCGAGCACTATTGCAGTGTGCCTGTGTGGCCAGTGAGGGATCATGTCTTGTTGCGGCACTAGCAACATTGGGGCGCCTGTGTGGATCGAGATAGGATCTGGGGGGATACAACTATAGTTGATGGGGAATTGACCATAGTGCATTAATTAATTTGTGTGTATTTCTGTGTGTATAGTACAGGTTCTATGGCGAGCCAGTGGTCAAAGCCTGTGTGGAGAATGGAGCCCACCATATTGACATCAGTGGGGAGCCTCAGGTATGTGTGACCATAGTGCTGCATTTCTTTACTATAGTGTGTTCATACAATAAGTCACTCCATCAACATTAATCATTACATATACTGTAAGAGCATGATAGAGCGGTAGTTGATTTATTTATTTTTTTAATCCTCCCTCTTTACTTAGGTGTGACCCAAATCTTACACTTAACACTATAGATACTTTTTTATTAAAGTTAAACTAACATACCCCACCGTCTCCATCGCATCAGGACAGAACTTGTCTAAAAAGCAATATTGGCCTTTCTGCTGCATGTAATTTTGAAAAAATGCTAACATGTTTGTTGAATTATTGTCCAGTTTATTTTCAGTATTGTTTTTTGTATTTCCCTCATGAAGACAGATGGTGATTATAGTGTTTGGCCTCTAATCTGCGCTCAGTTTATTTGGTGTTTTGGAGGATTCTCTTCACCATGATTTCATGCTCATTGTTGATAAAGTCCAAAAGTCGGTTGAATTTAATACATTACAGAATAATCATTTTATACATTTGTGTTTCTGTCTGGCTGTATGCAGTTTCTGGAGGGCATGCAGTTAAACTACAATAGCCAGGCAGCTGACAAAGGTGTGTACATCATTGGGAGCTGTGGATTCGACTCTATACCTGCGGACATGGGAGTCCTCTACACCAGGGACCAGTTCAAGGGTATGCACATATAAACACACAGAAGCATTAAAAATGACAAATATGATGTGGTCCATTCACACTCTTTCTGTTGCTATTAATGATTTATTCATGGTCATATTGGCCTCTGCCTCTGTGTGTGTTCATCCACAGGTACACTGACTGCAGTGGAGAGCTTCCTGACTGTCAGCGCAGGAGCTGATGTAAGTAGCCATATTACCCATAAGTCCATGCAGAAGATCAGCTTGTTGTTGCTTCCTAATCACCCACTTTCCTCCTATTTTACATTATTTTTCTCCTTATCTCAAATGTGTGTTGTTTGTGTCTCTCTGTCTTCCTCTATCAGGGCGGATGTATCCATGATGGCACGTGGCAGTCGGCCATCTACGGTTTTTCCGACAGCCAGAAGCTCCAGAGTCTCAGGAGGAAGTTTAATCACAAACCTCTCCCTACTGTTGGCTCTAAGCTTAAACGCAGGTACGTAGAGTAGCAATGCCGTTAAACACCGTTTCTAAATGACCTCAAACATATCTATTTCGGTTCCAATTTCTTGTTACTTATCAGCCGACATATACGCTGATACGATATATATGTGATGAGATAGTAACAGCCAATAGGATTGATCTGCTGATTTATCTGTTGGGCTCTACATTTTAGGTAAGCTGATCCTTTTGTCTCAGGGTTAAATCCCACAATCCTTCAATACACACATTTACTACAGTTTGCCCCACACGAATTCACATTATTGAAAATGTTGCGCTTTCTCAGCATGTATTTCTTTGTGTGTGTGCATTTGTAGAGGAACATTATTCTTCAGCAATGAGATCCAGCAGTACACGGTGCCCTTCATGGGCTCTGATCCCTCCGTTGTGAAGAGAAGTCAGCGCTTCCTGGTGGAGGAACATCAGGCCACACCGGTCAGTCTTTTTTATTTATTTATTTATTTTCTTCACATCCTTTGTTTTCTTTAATCAGACTTTCTTTGTGTTAATTTTCCTCTAATGATTCACTCCTAAAATGAATTCTTAGTAGAGTGTTGTTGTAGAGAAGCATCATGGAGACCCTAGTGTGTCTCATTTCAGTTTAACTATTACAGATGTGATCAATTATGATTGTAGGTTTTTGTGCAAAGCTGGTTTTGAACTTGGCTGTGTTAATCAGGATTTATTAAATCCAGTGAGCATGTTTACATGGAAACGTTGGGATTAGTGACAAACAATGAAAAATGCCTGCACACTGCTATTTTGTTCCAAATCTCTCTTTTATTTCTATTGGACATGACATTTTGATCACAGCCAGTATCGATCCCCCTCCCCACTCTGTTTGGACAGCTTATGATTGATATTGATATGATAGCAGTGTCAAAATGTTTGTTTGTTTTTTATTTAAAGAGACATGTGGCTTTTGATGGTCTAACTGTTGTCAAGAAAATCATCCCCACCCTTCCTTCTCATTATTTTGACTGTTGGTAACTTCCTTTACACTAAGTGTCATCACAGTGTGCAGAAACACTTCCTCAGTAGTCTTATTTTCAGGTTAAGATGGCACCAACATGAACACAGCATGTATATTACTGCCTCTGCTATGTATGTAGAGCAATAAATAATCTGTTATTGTTAACTTTAGGTTCAGTATGGAGCGTATGCAGGAATAGGAGGTATCGGGAACATTATCAAGCTGATGTTTGCCGGCATGATGTTCTGGTTCTTGGTCAAGTTCAGTTTTGGACGCAATCTGCTCATCAAGGTAAACAGACATGGCATAATACAATTTACATTTCACAACTGACTGTAACTGACTATTCTAGCTATTATTGAAATAAAGTAGTCAGAGTGCACATACTGTGTGCTGGGAAATACTTTGGTGCTCACATCTGTCTGTTGTTTGTTTCCACCTTCCCAGCACCCAGAGTTCTTCTCCTTTGGACTCTTCTCCAAGGCTGGACCAACTAGAAAGCAGGTAAAGTGCTGACAGAACAGAAAATATATCAGGATCTTCTTCTAATGAATAAAAAGAAAGATGCTCTGTTTTCTGATATGTGTTATGTGTGTGTGTCCATGTGTGTATTAGATGGAGGCTTCATCCTTCCAGTTTGACTTCTATGGAGAGGGCTACACAGAGGGACAAGACCCCTCCCAGGGGAAACCAAACGGCAAGATCCGCACACTGGTTCAGGGACCAGGTAACTGGAAATTAAAAATCCTAATATAATGCAAGGTTTTGCCTTTGATGTAACAAAGGATGAAAACCAAGATACTCGGGTTTCCCTCATAAAACACTTGGGCCTGTTGTTATTTGTCAATGAATGTGGCATGTCAACCATGTTGGTTGTGTTGAATGCTCGCTTGTTTCTGTTCCATCCAGGCTGAGTAATGAGGGAAATTAACCTAGGTACCCAGTCTGGCCTGTTCAGCACTTTCCTTGAAGTTTCGAATGGTTATTTAATTGTGTCTGTTTGTTATTCAGAATGTGGATATGTGGCCACGCCCATTGCCATGGTACAGGCTGCTCTAACGATCCTCAACGAGTCCACAGCCTTGCCCAAGACGTGAGTTATCACACAGCAAATCTACTGTCTGAACCTGGAAATGTCTTTACACCAAAATACTAATACTGCACACGACATTAACTATTAACTCGTTCGTACAGTTCTCCTGGAAAGCCAATACGGGACGTGATATCTGTGCCACACTTAGATTATTGGATTCTCCCAGGTCCAGTCCACGTGTTTGTTGAGTTTTATGAGAATTAAAAATGTTCTTATCCACCTAGCCAGTCCGTGTAAAACGGGCACTGACCCTTATTGGGTGATTTGATCATGTGTGATAAACCAGATGGCACTTTAATGTGTTTATGCTGTTTATTTTAATAGACTAAAAGCAGGAGGCATGGTACTGTGAAATAAAATAACAACATAAACGTTCTTCTAGGAAGTGAGAGTGAGTTTACCTGGGAACATGTTTGATCATCATGGACTAAACTTAGCATGTAGCAAATATTACTACATCATTGCTACTGTGCAGTGTTTTCAATCATAATTTAACATGTTTTATGTAAATTACTGCATAAGCCGGAGAAGCAATTTATTTCATATTTTTACAATATAGTGGTTTATCATCCATAAATTCCATGACTGTCACTTGTTAAAATTCCTGTGACTTTGGTATGAAAGTAATTTATGTTTTAATTAAATTCTTATTTTTATCCTTCATTTCCAGGGGAGGAGTATATACTCCAGGAGCCGCTTTTGCAAAAACTACACTGATCGACCGCCTCAACAAACACGGCATCCAGTTCTCTGTCATCTAAAGTTTGTCCCCTTCTCCGATACGTTACTCCAGGTTTTTTCTCAGCACTCACTAATATGCATAGTAACAACTGGGAAGTTTCAGATTAAGTTCTAACACCATTTTTGATGGTACTTTTGGCGTTTTCCTTTTGATTTGGTCAGAAACTTGCCAGTCTCCCTTTGGCTTGAATGTACCATTAACCCTCTGCTTGTAAGACACATAGCACAACTGTAGCAGCATTTCCAAGCCAAGGACAGTAACAGTTGTGTGTAAATGTGTTTAACGAGGCCCTCCACTAACATGATTATTGCTTAAGAAGGAAGATGCTTGGTCAGGATTTGGGTCTTTCAACACAGACTTTTAAGAATGTTAAATTCATATTTGTATCAGGTCATACAACATAAAAAACATACAGGAGGCTCTTTCATCATATCGATTGGTTAGTGACATTTTGAAATAAAATTATGATCTAACAGTGTATTCATCAAATGAACAAATTCTCTAATAATACTGTATCCACATCATCTGGATGAAAATTGACTCCTTAGTGGCCATCCCTTCATGATGCAGTCTATATGGTATTTACTTCCACAGGAGTAGATGGTTTGACCTGAGTTTCAAAATGGAGTTACAATCAAATGTTCTTTGAAGTTGATAGTGTTTCCCGTGACAGGATTGAAGATTGGAAAGTTGTGTTGAAATCAGTGCTACAGATGTAGTCAACTGTATTAAAAATGTCCACTGTCTGACCTGAAAATACTGTCAGCTGTTACTGTGTAAGAAAAGTAAACTTCTACAATCTTTATAAGTGTTGTCCTTGTCACATACAGTAGCTTTATATGCACAAGGACATTACTCACTAAGTAGCACTAACATGGTAGCTGTTCCTGTGTTGTTCTGGTTCAGTGGAGTAAAGCTGCCAACAGAGAATAGAAACCTGCTGTGTGTGTGTGTGCACGTACATGCTTACCTTTGCTGGCCTGTTAGCTAAAAATCCTGATTGTGTTGTTTTTGACAGTTAGTAGTTGGACTATCACTAAATCCTTCTTTCTTGAATCATTATTTTTTGTAGCTGAATGAATCAGCTGTTTGCTTTTGAGACTTGTCAGAAAATGCATCCAGTTGTTTGTTGCACAAAACAGCATGAGTAGTCTCTGCTCTTTAGTTAACAAGTGTGTGAGAAGTGTGTTGGTTTTTTTTTTTTTTTTTCTGGGTCAGACATTTCTGTCGCTAGTTTCATCCACAAAGTGATGTCATTGATCTCAGTCCAGACTTGTTTGAGCATTATGTGCACGTGACAAGCTATGTTATGGGGTTTTGTTTTGTCGTGTGCTTTGCTTTGTGTGGGCCTCATAAATAAAGCCAACTCTGCTAATTGAAATACGCCTCGTGTCTTTTTCACACAGCGTTGTGGAAACATCAGTAAAAATGCATAATAATGCATTTCCTGTCAAGTGGAAGAGGTTTTCAAGATCAGTGGTTTACATTTACAAAAACACATTTTGAAAATGAACCAGTTATTTTACATTCCTCCTAAATTTTAGAGTGAGAGGTTGTCATATAAGATCACGGGGTTAGTTTGTCTGTAACCCATCAGTGGTACACACACCATGTACCATTCTAAGAAAATCTCAGAGCTCTAAAGCACTCCAGAAGTTTTCCTCAAAAAGCTGATTCATCTTACTCAGTGCAACAACATAAAATGCAGTGTTTGTCAGGCTTTAATTGTACTCCAATGATTTTGTTTTACATTTAATTCAATATTGTCTTGGGGTACTCTGATAACCCAGGCGTGAAAGCGCCAACCATGAACCGCGACGTCTCTGGTTTAAGTCCGACCTTTGTTGCATCTTTTCCCCCTTCATTTCCTGTCAACTCTATAATAAAAGGCATAAAAATACGCCCAAGATATGAAAACTACACAGAAAAATCAATTTAAGATCATTTAATCAAAATATCTGATGTCAGTGTCTTCACTGACTGCTCCTTCTGCTGAATAGCTGGCAGAAGCATAATTAGTTATATTTAAAAAAAATTGAAGTTATGTCTAACTTCATAGTGAGATTATAGGTATCAGCAACTCACTTGGGCGTAAATTACCTCCAACATGACAGGAAATATATCTAAATAAAACCCAATATATTAACAAAATTCAAAATATTTATTCATAAAAATACAGTTATCTTCTGTACAACACAGACAGCAAAATTGTTAACAATTACAAATAGCAGGAAGGTAAATTCTTCCCCCCACACAATTCTTGGCAGTTTCCTGGGTTCAGTTTGTTGCCACTTTAGTGCCACCTCACATGCACTATTATATATGTATTCATTGTTTTCATTCTGTATTTTGGCCAAAGTGCTGGTCTGACTAGCAGTAGCTATCCACCATGAAAAGACATTATGGCTCTTAGCATTTTCCTTCCCATATGTGATGTAGTTCAGCTACCGTTCACACAAGGCAGAGCCTCCTGCTGTACAATGTCTTTGACAGTTACAGTGTATTATGTTTGATCCACCTTCCACAACGTTTGTTGTTCATACGGTGTCTTGGTTCAGCAGCTGGTGAGAGTAGATGGCATCTTCATAGTGGTATTTCTCTGCTATAGCCATGATGGAGTCGTTGCACCTGATTCGACTCAGAATCTGCAGCAGTTCAACCACAGCAGACCTACAATAGAAAGAGACGCATATCTGGATTAGAAAATTACAGTTATGTTGTTATAAATGTATGAAAAAAAAAAAAAGTATCTGCATGGATTTATAAAGATAACTACTAAATAAACTAAAGATTTAAGTCCAATTTTGTCACTTGGAAAGTTGTGAAGCTACAGGCGTCATATGACGGGGGAATAGGGAGGACATTTTTATGTCCAACTGCTGGTGCATCATCAAGTAACCACAAACACACAGCCTTTTCAATAAATAAAAATATCAAAAGTAAGAATTTTGATTCAAAAGGCAATAAAAATAAATTGACTTATTTGGCAGTTGCTTGGCTGGTAAAAGGTGAACTTAATGATAAATTAAGGCATAAGTCTCTTTTTCCATTATTTTTCTTTCTTATGGAAACATGTTTTTATTACCTGGTGTTTGGATCTTCTGGAGGCTGCTGTTTGCAGATGGTATGAACTTTCTGAACTAGGTGGTTTCTGAAATTCTGGAGCTGAGGCAAACAGGCATCCTCTCCTTTGAGCCAAGAGAGCGGCAGACTATCTGCTATCTGGAGAACGAGAGAGAGAAGTAGGGTAAGGGTAAGCAAGAGAACATGAGGGAAACACGACAAACAAGCAGACCATTCTTAAGGTCAAGTGCACAGACACCAAAAATACACACATTCCACATTAAAATGCTAAATTTAAACACCTTTCTGCATGCATGGACATCACTGTTGTACAGTGTCTGACTGCACAGGGTGATCATCAGGTATCGGTTCAGCAGTTTGTCCAACATCAGTTCCTTCAACGCAGACTCAGGAAGCAGCAAATCCCATTTTCCCATGTTCCCTAGTAGCTAATATCAACACAAAACAACTCAGATTAACAAACAGCAGCCTGGAAAAATGTAACTCCCCACTTGGAAAGACTGAGACGATAAAAGGCACACGAGTGTTCTTAAAAAATAATTTGTTAGAGAGCAGTACTTTTATGGCCGTCCAGAACTGTTGATCCCTGAAGCAACACTGAGGAGACGACTTGTCATCTAGGAACCTGGCAAGAAAAACAACCAGCATGAATAACAGATTGAAAAGGCCGTAGAACAACATAAAGTAATCTGACAGCATTTTGATTGACCTGCCCGTTAAACAATACATCCAAGTTAAAGGTCATTGACAATTTTATCTAATGATTGAGAAGAGACACATGACGTATTTGAGTCTATTCTGTATTCTGGGAAAGGAAAACAGGACACTTCTTTGCCGTAAACAAGGCAGAACATGTACAAGAGCACAGGCTAGAGGTTAGAGAAATCATTATGCGTTACACTGTCCTTAACAAGAATGACACTGAGGTGAAGTCATACCTGCTTTCTCCTTGTTAGTCATTCAAATAATCACTTAATATTTTAACTGCAAGAGGCAAGAAAAGAAACTAACTTTCTGGAGTACAGAGGGATGAAGACGTCTTCATCTACACAGCTCCTCAGTCGGCTGATCACAGCCTCTATGAACGCCTGCATGGGACATAAATACACATCATTAACACAAACATGTTCATATACTGTGTATGTGTGTATATGCGCATAATGTATAAGAGTTGGCTTTACCTTGACTGGTTTAGTCTGCTCTCCTTCAAAGATGGAATAGTCCTCCTTCAGTCTGTGACAAACATCAGACAGACAGCTGGACTGATGGCAGGACATGGGATCCCACACCAGCTCCACATAGGCTAAGTAAAGAGAGCAAAAAACATGGGGACAATGTGATGTTTCTGTAGTTTGACTCACCTGTCAGGTCTAAAACGGACTGGTGAGGTGAGGGACTGATCAAAGGTGGGTGGATATCAAACATGATAAATCACTCAGAAGAATTTGATGCTAGCCTGATTTCTGTTGTGGAAAAGCACCCTGTTACTGGAGCAGGCAGTGGAAGAGCAGGAAGCAGAGAGGATGAGGGAGACAAGGAACACTTTGTCCTTAGAGAAAGAGGATCGAAATAAAGGAGCAGGTACAGCAAGTCGTAAAAATATCTTTTTTTTCTCCAGGAAGTCATGTACAGCCTTGTTGATAAGCCTGGTCAGACTATAATGAGTAAAGTGACATTTCTAGCCTGGATTAAATCATTTTTCCTGTAGAATAGTAAGTTTTCAGTGTATAAAGCTCCAAGGCACTTGTACAGTTATCACAGCACCTTCAAACAGCCTTTACCAGTCGCTATGTGATCTTCTTTATGAGTGGGTGATGGGTACAAGTGTGTGAATGAAAGTAGGAAAAGTCACAGAGCATGCATAAGTGAGTGTGTGTTACCTGTTATTTTGGGTAGGACAGTCTTATCTATGACATTAGACAGTGTCTGCCTGTCTGTGTGCTCCAGCTCCTCGTGGCCATGACCATGACAAAAGGTCTCCATTGCTGTGAACCATGGGAGATTTTCAAAGTCCCCGCTATCATCCTGAAACACACACAAATGACATTGGACACATAATGTTGCATGTTGTGTGATGGCATGTATGTATGAGCTAGTCTCTGTGTCCACATGTACCTTTAGTGGGTTCCACGCCAGTAGCTGAAGTCTTATGACGGGGCTCAACAACTTAGGCAGACATAGCGAGATGTAGGCACTGTGGTAAGAGTCGGAGTAAGATCCTCTCCACTCTTCAAAGCGGGACAGAATCTTCTTAACGTCACAGAACTCGTCCTGGACGTCAGAAAACACGGCCTGGGACCTCAACAGGATATCAGCTGGAGAGGCAGCAGAGAGGGAAGGAAAGAGAGTCAGACAAAAGCAACAAAGGGATCACTTCATTCAGCCTGGACATAATAAGGTGAGATTTTGTTTCTGTTTTCTTCTACTTAGGATTTTCTGCAATTTTTAACATAATAAGTGAAAGAGCAAGAGAAAAAAGAAAACAAAGAGAGGAAAGAGAAAGTTGCAGTACAGGCAGCCTGGCAGAATGTTACTGTATCACACTTTATAGTGTTAAAACTGTACTGTTAAAATTAAACGCTGGTCTATAAGTTGAAGCTTTCAGTTGAACAGATTTAATTCCACTTCACCTGTCTTCTTCTGCAGCTGCTCCTCTTCTTCTGCTGAAAGCTGTGAGTCTTCAGGTATATCAAAATCTTCTTCAGCTTTAACAACAGTATCTGCCTCGCTGCAACACGTCAGACAAATATTACACAAATATGGATTTTGTAAGCATTTCTAATTTACTATTACAGCAATGTAGTTGTTTATGTAAAGAATATATTTTATTTAATGTATGAAAACACTCACCCTTGAGTTTCTGCTCCATTGGCTGAGCTTCCACTCTGCTCATCTAAAAAAATCCAGTTAATGTAAACATTCCCACTGTAGACTACTTTGAGACATACTGTACAGATACAGTTTAATCACAAAACACACATAAAGACACATGGACACAGAGATGTTACTCACAGCTGAGCTGCTGCAGGCAGTCAGCCTGCTCCTTGGTCCTCTGTCGTTTCTGTGCCAACAGCGCCTCCATCTGGTCAGACAGCAGAGCATGCAACTCCAGTTCCAGTGAGTTGATCTCAACAACCTGTCAACAGTCAGCAAATTATCATCATTTATCTTCAGTATTTCTGCAGCTTCCAGGTGTTTTTATATTTTTGCCCAGACAAAGAGCCAAAACTTCTCTATACAAGCTGTCTGATTATAACAGAGAGCTTTAAATGGAGAGAGAGATCAAAGAAAAAGACATTATGTAAAATGTGTTTAACCATTCTTACCATCGCTTTATCATTACATGTGGTATAAATACATCCCATGATCACACCAGTTCAAATAATTAGACAACCATTTCATCAAATTTGGCCACCAAAACCTGACGCCTGCCAACCAGGTGTAAACACTAAAACTTACTGTTGGTCCCTGCAACCTTCTCTCAGAGACACTGCTATTTGATATACTGTCATCATCTTGGAAAGGTACAATTTAAGGATCTATTATATATTAACTTTATTAATTATTTGACATATTTGCTTTTATATCACAGCCAACAGTGGAGATTAACTGAACAGATTTACTCATTTCTGACCTTCTCCCGTAGACACTCCACCAGGTTGTGGACATAGAGGGTCATGGCCCTGTAAAACCTCAGCTGGCTCTCTGAGGAACTTTCCTCCAGAGTCTCCACGGAGGTTTTAGCGCTCTCAACATCGCCCTCCATCCTCCTCAGCTCTGCCTGCCGTGCTCTGTGCACCTCCTTCAAGGAGTCTAGTCTAGAGAGAAAAACAATCAGAACAAGGTGTGAAGTGAGGACACACAGGTGTTGTGTATGTTTGATTACAACACATGTACTGCTTGGCAATGTGAAATAATTAAAATAAAGGATACCAAAAAAATGTGCTTGGAAATATTGTTATTACAATATTAAGGCATATCAGACCAGTGTTTGATTCATTTTGATTAATTCGGCAAACAAACCTAGAAGAGACTTACGTTCCAGTGATCCTCTTCTTGACCATTGAGACACTGATGGGAGGAAGTGTCTTTGGGGTTCTGACCACTGTTGATCTCTTCTTTTGTCTTCGTCTGTCTCTCCTGCTGCTACTGCTGCTGCTATAACTGTAGCTACTGGATTCACTGCCAGATGGGCTCTGAGGAGAAGAAAATATGAGGATAAAGGATGTCAAAGCTGCAGTACAGAGGGAGGCTTCAGTTGTCAGAAAAGGGGGCTATTCTACCATTCGAGAGCGCCCAGTTTTACACTAAATGGGACAAGAGTTCAACACAGAAAGAGCAAGACACAGAAAAATCACACTAGAAAGAGAGGAAATTTTATATACAAAAATAATTTAAGAAACGATGTGAAAAAGAGTAAGAAGGCCTCAATCTCTTCCTACCTGTTCTCCTGGCCGTCTCTTAACTCCCTTCCCAATTTGCATTTCCTCCCAAAGTTCCTGCTCCTCTCCATCGGTCCCCGAGAGACTGCATTCACTTTCTCCTAGATCACAAACAAACATACAATATAGTACACTTCACATTCCCACAAATTTGATACAAAATTCTTCACCCCATCTCCCCTTTCCATCTTCCCTCCCTCACATACCAAGTTTCTCTGCAATCCTCTCCCTGATGCTCTTCAGTCGTGGGGCGAACTCGATTCTTCTCTCATGATCATCTGGCTCATCATCATCATCAACTCTGTCATCTTCGTCGTCCCTGCTGTAGTGATCCGGGGTGCTACCAGCAGAGCTCTGGCCATCTCTACCCAGTGAAATGAACTCTTTCTGGGCTCGAGTGGCGCGACGTTGCCTCCTGGCTTCCTTGATCGTCTCAGCATTAGGGATAACTACTTTAAATACAAATCAACAGACACATAAATGCAGGTTTACACAAGAACAGAGTAATCAGTGACACACTGCAGTTACTCTCAAAACAAGGTCTGGTACTGCCTCATTCACCACAATGATAAAGCCAAAACATACGTTTTCTAGAGCAACTACACTTGAAAGTGGGGCGAGACTCTAGATGTCAGAGTGGAGGGGGTATTGTAAAATGGATGTACAGCAGTAACTGGTACAAGAGATCAGTAAACAGGCTTCAGAAAATAAAATATTGCAATTACAGGTAGCAACATTTCCTGGTATGTGTTTAATAAATGCAGATCCCCTCTGTCCAAACATCTGAGTGGAGCTTTTCACTGCTTTGAGACTGTCCGAACAGCATTTCTGTGGAGTATATATATATATATATATATATATATATATATATATATATATATATGTCTTACTGTATATCACCATTGTGATATGCAAGATGATTATTACACACACTGTATACAGTAATCTCTCCATATTATACAGCCCTAATGAGCAATGTGGTGTAGGAAACTGTAACCTCCATACTGAATGTTGATTTTAGCATGCACACACCAACAACCATCTATGGATTTAAAACATCCAAAATCACACATTCACTCACTTTCTGACAAACACATACAGCCTACACCCACAAAAACACATACCTGGTTTAGTAGTAGAGTTGCTGGACTCTGAGGATGAGCTAGCGGAGAGAGACCTGGCTCCACCTTCATCACTGTCATCGTCGTCGTCATCATCATCGTCATCATTATGATGCAGAGCACATGGTGATGCCTGACTGTCATAATCTTGCCGGGGAGAAGCAGATGGTGGGACACCTCCAGCAGCTGGGGCTGCGATAGAGGAGAGGGAGACATGCCAATGCGAAAAATAATGAAAATTATGGTAACGCTGGCCAACATGATCACATTATTATTTATATAATTACTGAAATAAGATAAAAATCTTAAATGTTATTACAATGACTAAGACGTGTTAACAGTAGGCTGACACATTTTCAACAGGTAAGAGTTTTGTATAGGCACCTGTGTCTCTGCTGACATGCTAATGTTTTACCCACCCTTTTCTATTAATCAATAAATAAGTATTTGTCAAATTACACTACAACCACTTGTATTTTATCAGGATATACAATCAGTTACACTGATCGGTATTCTAATATTTACGCTGCCCCTCATTTACATAAATGGGTTGGACTAAATATAAGAAATGTCTCTCAGTACAACACATAGCAATTTAACAGCACCACAAACTACAGCCTTCAAGATGACGTTAAAATTGAATCCACACCTGTCTAAAACAGTTTCAACAAAAACTGAACATTACAGTACATCCTCCATGAAGGCAGGATTTATTGAAGGACTGTATTAAACTGCATTTGTGTTAGCTAGGTGTACTTAATAAGCTGGCATCTGACATGTATTTAGTGTACGTATAAACATAAGATTTGGGTACGTAATGTGACATCTATCATAGTGACCTGCTAGTGTGTAAGGATCATGAGTGTTTCTAAATATGATCCAGTGAAGTACCTACCTGTGCTGTGGGTGGTCTTGGCAGGTGAAGCCTCCTTCCTCCTAACTTGGAACAGCACGGCTTTATCAGAGGACTTCTTTAATTTAAATGTTGGTTCCTCAACTAAAACAGTAAAAAGAAAACCAGAGATCCATGAGCAAAAACTTGTTGTTGAGACCCACCCACAACTACTACCCTCTGGGCAGTGTTTATTAACCCTGTCGTCTCCAAGTTCCTATGAAGTACAGTGCACACAGCAGTCTACATATGGTAACTTCATTATATAGCCAGAAACCTAGAAACCAACCAGTATCCCTATGCTGGAACAATAGTGCCACAGGTGTTTCTGCGTGTCAGTTACCTAGTGGTAAACCTAACTTAATGTAGGAATATGGACCATGTGAGCACAACATTAACTAATTTTGCCTAAGGGCCCCCCTAAGAGCCACTAATTCAGCTTAGCAGCACCCGTCTAAGTTGATTGTGTACTTTAGTGGTGCATATTCCCAAAAAAATATGCAATTAATCACAATTAAAAATTGTGACATGCAGTGAACCAGGGACTTTTGGAGCCCTGCTGGGCAGTTGACACTTATTAATATACTACAAACCATTCATGCTGGCAATTTTAGGCAAATAAATGTCACATCTCCCTTGCCTCTTACGGTGCTCTAACGTTCGTTACCAGCTGTCGTTGAGTAAACGTCTGACTGGGGTCCATCTGTGAAAACATTGACTTTAAACGCCATATTTACACTTAGTTACCTTCTTTGTCGTCAGAGAAACTGAGAATGGAGTTTGTTTTCTTCTTAATCCAATCTTTGTCTTTCTTACGCTCTTCTATTTCTTCAGTCACTTCCAACGTCTCCCCGTCCTCTCCGTCACTGTTATCCGGCTTGTGAGGCGTCGCTTCCCGCTTGGAGTTGCAAGAGATGCCGCGGCCCTGGGTCAGTTTGGACGGCTTGTTTACCACAGCTGGAGCTTTCTCATTTTCCTCTCCATTGCCACCGTTCTTCTGCTCGTCCTCCTCGTCGCTGGAGTTCTCTTTCCTCCGCCGAAAGTTCCTCCGGGGCTTTTTATTGAACATTTTTGCTCCACAGGCATGGACGTAGTAATGTGGTTGAAAACTAGAAGTAAACCGTGGTACGTCACGTCAAAGTCGCCAAATGTAACGTAAAGCAGCCGCAATGCACCATGGGCGATGTAGTGAGCATGTAGTGGCTAACCAAAGAAAAATTAGACAACTTAAATTTCATTTTACACTCTTCAGATTTTTAAACAGCATTATCGGTTAAAAAAATTTCACATATGGAAGTAAACTGTAATGTAGGCCGTACTATTTACCATCCTTATCGGGACCACCTGTTCTACTAAGTAGGGATAATATTCAGGAGAAATTAATAATGTATGGCTGTTTGCTGCGGAGATTATCTGTGGTAAAATGTCAGCTAAAATTAGGTGAGTTGATGAATATCTGTGTTTTTATCGACATATAAACGTTGGTTAGAGCACTCTGTAGGTAACTGGAGTCAATGTAGGACTTAAAATAATAATTTAAAAAAGACTGTAGTTTTTGTGTTTCCTTCTCTCTTATCTTTCTCCCATCAGCTCTCCCATCAATTGTTCTCCTTCTCCATCTGTTCAACTTTTATCCCTCCGTGTCTCTCTCCTCCCACTCAGTGGACGGTCAGACGTTAACAGCGCCTCGCAGCCACACAGCCAAAGCGCACTCGTCGTCAGCCATGTTGTTGGTGTGACACACTGAGCTGTCAGCAACAGGTTCTCTTGAGTAACAACGCTGCTAAACTTTTACATTTCCCCATCAGATACTGCTCTCTTTGGATAATAAACCTCTTCATTGTGTGCGGGAAACCGTCCAGAAGCGGTGGATGATAACTTCAGGCCCCTCAGAAGCTCGGAAGTTGATATTTTTTGGTCGTGGTGAGAGAGGTACGCAAGCGAAACTGCTTAGCTAAGCATGAGCGCAAGTTTGATATTGTTATGGTAATGTTTCTTTACATGGCTTTTAAGTTTCACATTCGCTTTTGGACTATGTATAACTTCACCTGTTAATGTTTGTTTGGTCTGTCTTCTTTGAGAAATATACAATATATCTTTGAAGCGGGTTGATGCTTCTCTGGTGATCCCTGGTCTAAAAAGCCTGGCATGGGAGTTAGGTTAGCTAGCTAAGTTATGATCTCATTCGTTTCATTAGTTAGGTATATCGATACCTAGACACGGGGTATTTATTGGTACCTCTGTAAGTGGAGCCTATAGGTACGCAGATTTGTAGGAAAGTCTTCTAAATTCCTCTCGGTTCAAACTAGTTATGCAGGTTGCAGGCAGGTCTCAGACTTGTTTGTGACAAGTGATAAGGGAATGTTACTCTATCAGTTTATCTTACCAACAGACAGACAGAGGGAGGTTCACGTTAGTTTGAGATTGTAAATAAAATAATATGTAGTCCACAAGAGAGTAGCAGTGCTTAGTTATGTCTTTATTTTGATATTGTGGCCTATTTTGGGCTGTCCCCTAGTGGGTCTCCTGTTCTGACAGTGAATAAGCATCACTTCCAACATCATTATACCAGAACAGCGTATTGTAGGAATCCACAATATTTTATTTTTTTGTCAGTAATTGATAACTAGTAATTTAAAGGGTCATTTCAGCTAATACTAATATTTTTCATTTTGTTTGAACCCCCAGCAGTGGAGGTAACTTGCTATAATTGTGAGGCTTAGTGCCATGAATGCAGATTTATTAGCACTTGTCCTTATTTTGTTTTTTATCAAGTGCATGTGTCTACATTTACTGATGGAGGTGAGCACAAATGACTTAATTTTAAAAGAAGAAAAAAAAATGCAACGTTTATTTTTGCATAAAATCTTAAATCATTTTGCATTTTTCTACGCAGTAGGCTGATGCCTAAAAATGTCAAGTGCAGCAGCACAAAATGTATGCATCATCAACATTATCATGCATAATGTGTGAATGGGTGTTTCAGTAACGTGGGCAGGCTAAATATTCAGTTTGAAGGGCCTGATGTGAGATACATGTTGAAGAGTCTGCCATAGGATGGGGAGTGTCCGCTGTTCTGTTTAGAGAAGATGATGCCACCTGTATTCAAGCCAGCAAAATATTACATGATGATGTTAATATATATGCATGTACGTATGGTTGTGGTTGTGTATCATTGTTCTGACACACACAGTGATACGCAGTGTTATGCATAGTACAAAGATCGCATGCTTGGCAAGTTGCTTTTTATGCGGCGTCTCTGTCGCCACCGGTAATGTAACTGAGTCTTCGCTTTTGCCTGCAACAGCTTTCTTTACCTCTTCCTCATTTTAATGCTGACCATTGGCTTTCTTTGTTGTCCTCTACCTCACTGTAATTATGTAATTTCAAGGAACGTTGCCCTTCAATTGATCAATCTGGTTTTGTCCTCCATGCTCGCGATCTTCCTGTATAGGCTGAAGCATCCTCAAGGCGAGACAGTTAATGCCTGCCAGCTGCAGGAGTGCTGTTGTGTGGCTGAGCCTCACCTCTGAGCTTTCTGTGGGGTGAAAGGTGAGGGTTGCCCTTTACATTATTATTGTAGTGTTAACATTATCACTATGGCTATCACTGTCATGCTACTTGAGATCATCGCTACCGTTACAAGTGCAACCATATGACTTGGAGAAGGATTTGCAACATTACTTCAACAGAGAGCACCTCTGGACAGGCCCAGTATTGGGCTGGTAGGGAATTTATTCAGCAGGTTTAACCGACCTTCTCCTTAATATCGTCTTCATTCAACGTACAGTAAAGATGATAAAGAGGAAACACTTAACATAAATACACAGTATTACCAGAAATATCCTGTTTTAACAATAGTTCATACTATAAAATAAGAATTTATCAAAGTACTTTCCCCAATCCTGCTGTATCTTCCTGATAATGTGGACAAATGAGGGTGGGTCAAAGAAGACTAAAGAAGGGAGAGGCATGCCTAGCCTCTTAAGAAAACAATATCCAGAACTGCAAACAGCATTAATCAAACACAATCTGAAACACTCCAAAAGGCCTTTGCAGCACTTTCTCAATGTGTGAACGCCACTGGTGTTTATGGCAGAGTGGGTGGGTACGTCACCACTTTAATGACAAGGCCAGCTGAAGAGATAGTTCTATGGTGGGAACAAGTTGGGAAGACAGAAAAACACAGACGAGAGAGGGGAATGAGTGATAAAGGAGACGGGAGGAGGAGCATTGGTCATTTTACTATATACAGAAACAAAAACACAGAGAGGGAGAGAGAGAGTCATTGGGGAGGAAGAGACTCGTGGATGGAGTTGATGTCATTGGTGTGAGCTCAGTGAGCTCAGCGAGCTCAGCGGCTGAAAATCAATCATTTTGTAGAACAACAGGCAGTGCTTGTTTCAGAACAGAGTGGTGATGAGGACAGGTCAGGGTCACACAACTGGTAGGGTATAGATTTAAAGACAGAGGGACAGACATGGATATACAATGACACACGGAGAGACGGGGGGACTGTCCAAAAGACAGTCAGGGAATGAGGAAGTGGAGGCATCAAGAGAGGAGAAAAGGTTCATTGAAAACATCAGAGAACCTTTCCTGAGTCTCATTCATCTCTGTCTGGTTGTTCATTGTGTTATTTATTTTCTTCTGTCAATGTAAAACTGAGTCTATATGGTAGCAAGGTGTGGTATAAAAAGTGCACACACTAAACAGAGCATAAGGGACAAAACAGACAGACAGATGCACTGAGTGAGAGAAAGAGAAGACATGCACAGTTGAAAGCTGCTACTGAAGAAGGCTACGGTCAGGGGCAGCTGGGCAGTTTTCTGTGTTGTATACACTAACAGAGAGATATAAATGTCCCAGCAAGCAGAACTGAAGCAGGTGAAGTCTGACCAACATAGCCAAGCCATAAATGAAAAGAAAGACCACACTCTGAGGAAGTGTGGTGTTTCTATCACCACACATACTCTAATTTTTTAGACCAAAGAAAATGTGCAAGCTGAAGAAGTTTGCAATTTTCCATTGGTTTTAACTAAAGGCCCTGAACTCACTAATTAGAATTGGCCAGCCCAGACCAACAGGCCTTTTGCACAGAAGACATTTTGACTGGGCATCGCAGGAAAACCACGGGTGTAATTAATAATATAATAAGGGCTGCACTCCATTTAGCTTTACTAGTTTCAGAGCCATGCCACTGTGTGTGCTAGCTTACTGACGAAGCTTACTGATACACTTTAAGGTAACACAGTTATCGTTAATGGTATTAATTACACCTGTGCTTTTCCTGCTATGCTCTGTAATGGCCTTGATTTGTCTTGTTAGGCACACACACACACACACACACAGAGAGACACAGAGCTGAAAACAGGCTAAGGACTCTGTCTCTCTGGCCAGCTGTGATTGTTCCTGTCATGGAAGCCTGTCTGATGTGTACAGTTAAATTATGCTGCTGAGATATGCAGTGACTCAATCTGCTTGCCAACTTAGTTACCAGAAAACAGGGGGGAAACATATTCATTTTGAGAATGATTTCATGCAGGCTGTTGTCTGTACACACAAACTGGGGTAAATGCAACCCTCATAGAAAATTACTTATCTAAAGTCTGCCCGTATAGAGATTAGATTCTAAATATTCAAAGTACTTAGGCAGAGCTGGCAGACTTGTCAACAAACATGATGTGTCCCGGGTAAAGGAAGCAATGCCGTGCACAGGCGTCATTCATTATTAAATCACCTTTTGTGAGGGAAGACTTGCTAGGTACTGTTACTACTTGTAGCTTTTTCACTGGGCTTGGTTAAGCTTGCAGGAAGAGGCAGAGTATGGTGACCTTTCAATTTGCTCTGTAGTGTTTTTTTTTCTCAAGAATGTAGTCACCCCTGTATAGACTGCATTTATACCTGGGTGAGATCAGATCGCTATGCATTCTGCGTGCATTTACACTGTGCAGTAACAGGTGTTTTTCCTTATCCAGATAGGATATCCAGATACAGGTTAAATGGGGTATTAGTTGTAGTTTGCTGGGCCTCTTTACGCAAACCCAAAGGACTTTTCTAATGTCTTGTTGTCATGTTGTGCCAGGCAAGTGAAGAAGTCAGACAATAGCACACTGGCTCCCAATAGCTACAAATAAATGTCATTTAATATACCAACGTTACGATCTTACAGAAATTTTTGTGAGGCATTGTTAAAACACAACAGAATAAGCACTCTCTCTGTGATGATCTAGTGTGGTGGCCATCATTGTTACCGTCTGTTTTGACTGTTGACAGCTGTTAGTAAGTAAATAGCCTGTATACTTGCATGTTTCACCACCTCTGCGTGGAAGAGCTGCTTCATAAACTGCAGGTTGGGACCCAGCATGAGTCATATGTCTATTTATGTATTCAACCATGACAACAGTAATGGACTACTGTATGTGTGTGGGCACCACAGTGGGCTCACACATTCTGAGCATTGGCCCAGACCTTGAAAAATAGGAAAAGACACTGCTATCTTGGTTTCAAATTGTTGCTCATGGGCACAGGGTGGGTTCTTGTTGTCACAGAGGCCTGAACCCATGCCTTACAGTTGCCAGAGTCTATGCATTACAAGGATCTAGGGTCCAGACAGTTATGAAAATTGCCGATCGATCATGTAAACCTTTATGTAAAAAATGAGAACTTTGTGTTGTCTGTAAGTGTATTATGTATCTCTATGGTGAACACTGTAACTCTATAAAAACAATGCATCTGGCTTTCCTGTAGCCTAGTGTCTGATTTCCAGGCATGTGTTTAGTGGTGTTTAATAGGTCACAGGTGAAGTACAAAATTAAATTTGTTTTTAGGGTAGGTGGAGCCTTCAGAAAGGATTTGCATGGGGTTTGCAAAGCTGAGGCTACCACTGAAGGCAGTCATTTGTGCCAGCCCAGTCAGTTGGTCAGGCAGCTGTCCAGTTAGGAACTCCTCTGTCACTCTGGAAACCGTAAACCTTAAAGCTGACAGTCCACTGCTATCTTTCATTTATTCATTATAATCACCTACAGTGTTTCACCAGAGGTTACACTCCATGACTAGAGTCTGACCAATACTGAACTGTATATGTTGTATTGGCATATACAGTGGGGCAAAAAAGTATTTAGTCAGCCACCAATTGTGCAAGTTCTCCCACTTAAAAGATGAGAGAGGTCTCCAATTTTCATCATAGGTATACCTCAACTATGAGAGACAAAATGAGGAAAAAAAACATCCAGAAAATCACATTGTAGGATTTTTAAAGAATTTATTTGCAAATTATGGTGGAAAATAAGTATTTGGTCAATAACAAAAGTTCATCTCAGTACTTTGTTATATACCCTTTGTTGGCAATGACAGAGGTCAAACGTTTTCTGTAAGTCTTCACAAGGTTTTCACACACTGTTGCTGGTATTTTGGCCCATTCCTCCATGCAGATCTCCTCTAGAGCAGTGATGTTTTGGGGCTGTCGCTGGGCAACACGGACTTTCAACTCCCTCCAAAGATTTTCTATGGGGTTGAGATCTGGAGACTGGCTAGGCCACTCCAGGACCTTGAAATGCTTCTTACGAAGCCACTCCTTCGTTGCCCGGGCGGTGTGTTTGGGATCATTGTCATGCTGAAAGACCCAGCCACGTCTCATCTTCAATGCCCTTGCTGATGGAAGGAGGTTTTCACTCAAAATCTCACGATACATGGCCCCATTCATTCTTTCCTTTACACGGATCAGTCGTCCTGGTCCCTTTGCAGAAAAACAGCCCCAAAGCATGATGTTTCCACCCCCATGCTTCACAGTAGGTATGGTGTTCTTTGGATGCAACTCAGCATTCTTTCTCCTCCAAACACGACAAGTTGAGTTTTTACCAAAAAGTTCTATTTTGGTTTCATCTGACNTGACATTCTCCCAATCCTCTTCTGGATCATCCAAATGCTCTCTAGCAAACTTCAGACGGGCCTGGACATGTACTGGCTTAAGCAGGGGGACACGTCTGGCACTGCAGGATTTGAGTCCCTGGCGGCGTAGTGTGTTACTGATGGTAGCCTTTGTTACTTTGGTCCCAGCTCTCTGCAGGTCATTCACTAGGTCCCCCCGTGTGGTTCTGGGATTTTTGCTCACCGTTCTCGTGATCATTTTGACCCCACGGGGTGAGATCTTGCGTGGAGCCCCAGATCGAGGGAGATTATCAGTGGTCTTGTATGTCTTCCATTTTCTAATAATTGCTCCCACAGTTGATTTCTTCACACCAAGCTGCTTACCTATTGCAGATTCAGTCTTCCCAGCCTGGTGCAGGTCTACAATTTTGTTTCTGGTGTCCTTTGACAGCTCTTTGGTCTTGGCCATAGTGGAGTTTGGAGTCTGACTGTTTGAGGTTGTGGACAGGTGTCTTTTATACTAATAACGAGTTCAAACAGGTGCCATTAACACAGGTAACGAGTGGAGGATAGAGGAGCCTCTTAAAGAAGAAGTTACAGGTCTGTGAGAACCAGAAATCTTGCTTGTTTGCAGGTGACCAAATACTTATTTTACCGAGGAATTTACCAATTAATTCATAAAAAATCCTACAATGTGATTTCCTGGATTCTTTCCCCCCATTCTGTCTCTCATAGTTGAAGTGTACCTATGATGAAAATTACAGGCCTCCCTCATCTTTTTAAGTGGGAGAAGTTGCACAATTGGTGGCTGACTAAATACTTTTTTGCCCCACTGTAGGTACATTGGGCAATATGCAAAAAAGTGCTTTAAACAGAGTTACCACCGTATACTGTAGTTTGTCCAAGACTCCACTATTTATTTTCACACTACTGTTAAGATGTTTATTATTTAATTATACAAAAGTAAAATAATTTTGCTACAACTTTTTTATGACCAAATGTGATGGATACTTGCTGAAAATGTGTGTTTATGTATAGTACACACAAAAACCAACTGGTCTGCACTGGTCAGGCTCTGTAGTCCACACGGTGGTAAACGGTTAGTGTAGTGCGGAAACTGTCTGAGGCCAAAATAAATTCATGGCCGTGGCATTTTTTCCGACTAGTAAAAGAATCCATGTACTTAAAGAAATGTTTTTCTGTATCTGTGTTAGGACTGCTGCAAACATGAGTTCCCACTGAACACATTCTTAATGGGAGAAGTCTCCATATGAACACACTCATGCTCCCAATATCTAATAAAGACTGCATACGAAGAACAAGGGCAGAATATAAGAGAATAAGGCAAAAACTGAAAGTGTGAGGATGTTAAAAGGAGCTGAAGGAGGCAAGGAGTGGGAGAGAGGGAGAGCGACAGATGGCAGGCAGTAGATTAGCCCTCCCTCACTGTTCTCTGCATTGACCAGGCCGCACAGAAACTACACATCTCTTTATCTCATTATTTTTCTCTTTCCCAAAGCTCATGTCAGCGATCAGTAATTTTGCTTCCTAAAAACCACTCATCAATCTGTAATTCTAGCACTGCCCCGGTTCTAACCCTAGCTCTGACGCTAATTCATGTTTTCTGGGACATCAAAGCTGTCCCTCTGCCAAAATCCACGATCACTTCCTGTCGACTGACATTGGACAAGGAAATGCTTGTGTCTGCAGGTTACTGGGCAGGAAGTGTTGAGCAGAAAGATTGGAATTTCTCTCCTGCTTTTCTTCCTCCGCATACATCATGTGAGTCTGACTGGCTGATGGGAGAGAGATATTCATGGAGAAAGCAAGTGTTCAGCACGCCAGTAATGAAGTGAATATGAAAGCTACAGAACCAACATGTTGCATGAAAGATTATTAAAAATAAATTAGTCTTTGTATTTGATGTTAGATTGCATATATAAAATATAGTCCTCATAGTACACGTGTCCGTCTGTTTATCTGTCCTGTACTGTGCAAAAGTTCACACTGTTCATCCCACAGCGAAGAACTGTTTTATATCTAAACAAGACAGTTTTGTGGTGGCTGTATTCTAACAGGCGGAACAGTGCTGCAGTCACATATAAATATGCAGGCAAACCCAGCACGATACAAGTTACTGGTCTTTTGTCAACAAGGAGCCCGTATATGGTACATTTAGTCTGTGGACATGCAGTCTTGTACACTTACCATATTGTGACATACCACAAACTTCCTCCCAACTGTTAAAAAAAAAAACACAGTTACAGAAAATATGGTCTAATTGTCTTACATAAAATACAAAAATGTAAAGGACAATAAATCAGCAAAGTTCTCTAGCTGACTATCCAGCTGGCTCTGTCATCTAACCACACTGCTGCACACCACTTTTTGAGAACTCTTTATCGTAGTAAACTGATAAAAATGTTTTCAAGAAACATGGAGGCACAGACACATCCACCCTTGCACTGAATGTAATGTAATGCTTAAAAGTTATTTAGTGACCTTGCAGAAGACGTGGGCTCTCCTGCTACATAAAACAGGCTTACGCAACAGTAGCTCCATTTCCACACTTGCTTTGCATATGTGTGACTCGACAAGAGTGGTGACAGGAAGGCAGGTTGGAAATCATGGTTGGTAATGAAGTTGGCAATCGCAACATCTTTACAATAAATGAATGAGAACACAAAACTTCATCAAATGGTTTTTTTGGGGGGTTTTTTTTTTTTTTTTTGAGGCAACCCATAGTAGATGAACATTGGTGACAAATAATCACTTGCCCACCACAGAACCAAATGTAACATCACAAAACCGCTATGAAGTAAAACCACCAGTTCCAGAGCACACAGTGCGTCACAGCCTTGGCAAACAGCAGATGATCACTCCAAGTCTCTCTCCTGTCCACAGTAGCTCGTTGGTGTTGTTTGCATTGGGCTAAAAGATGAGAATGAACGCAACATCAGTAGAGAAGACCGTCTGGTATGTATTGCACTGATCTCTAGCCACTACAGAGTCAGTGTGGATAGTACTGGAACACATCCCAGTTGTTTAAAAGCTTTGGGACGTGGCCAGAGTGCTCCTGACTGAAGAGAACAGGAGGAGCCCTGTTTGACTCTGCTGACTGACCAGAATCTCTGTCTCTCTCTCTCTGCCTTTTTCTCTCTCCCTCCTCTCAGTGACACCACTGTGCTGTCTTAGCAGTAGTGTTGCCTGATGACTGAGCTGTGACTGTGTGTTTTGCAGATGGCTGCGTGCAGTAGCTGAGGACGCCGCCGGGAGTTCTGCCTCTGCCACCTGCAAATATGAATGGTAAGACCACTGCAGTTTGTGTGTGAGTGGGTGTGTAAAGGTGGGGGGCGGCGCAGAAGTATGTGTGTGTGTAGAGAGCTGTGTGTTTTTTATGGCCCTGCAGATCTACTGAGGCCAACACAGTGCCAGTTCTAGTAATAATTCCTAGTTCTATGTGTGTGTGTGTGTGTGTGGCTGCACGTGCATCTATCTGAAGACACACTGTTTTAATAATTTGTCTTATTGTTTGTGTGTGTCAGGTCCTTCTCTGGGCCAGCTTACTTTTAGTACAGTTGTTGTGCTCTGTGGATATTTCCTTTAGATTGTGACACCAGCTTGAGTTACAGGAACTGTGTATGATTTGTTTATTATGAAGTCAACTGTCCATCCACTGTGTCTGCTGATGGACTGTGGAGTAAAAACTGATGTGTAGCCAGCCTTGGTTGGGTAAATACTAGTGAAAGCCCTCCTGTCTGACACATCATTGGCAACACTGCACTTCATTATCTTTTTAACTTTGTCAATATCAATGCATTCCCAACTCTTGACTGCCACTGAGACTGGCCTCGGCATTCTCTCTCACCTCATCTGTGTATGTGTGTGTGTCTGTGTGTCTTCCTTCCTGTTTGTTTTCAAGTCATAAAATGGTTCCCAACTCTTTTATAATCATGCAGTGTATGTTTATTTGCATTTTCATTTGAACAGTGAAAGTAAAACAGCCGTGGGCCTGTTCAAGGAGCAGGTTTGGTGATTAGAACCCAGAAATCACTCATATCAGATACATTTCTGATATAAAATATCTGGGGGTTTTTTGGGAAAGTGATAATAACTGCTGCTGATTGGCCTGATATTCTAGTGATAATGACTATGTCCTACATCTGATGCCTCACACTGTCTTTTACCATTTTTCTGTCCCTGTAACAACTTCTTCTTTTTCTCTCTAGGTGGTCCGAGTGTATGGGCGATCTCTCCAGAGGAGAGGGTCAAACATGATCAGAAGTTTGACACCCTCTCCCCATCAATGGGCTTTGTCTCAGGTACACACACATCATCACACTGACTGTTGGTGCATCATGCTCACAGGGATTTCCCTACCAGCACATTTCATAATTTCCCCATGACAAATCGGTCAGCAATTAACTGTATAAACCAGTGATCTCTCAATATGCCACAGTAATACACAGGCACATTTGAATATAAGTAGCTATGAAATACGCACAAATGTTGACATGCTCTAGTGATCAGGCAAATTTACACACACCTGCAGGTACAAACATACTGTAGATAGTGATGTATTGTATGCAGATACATTTTTCAGTTTTGCATGCAGGAGAATCTCGATTTTCTTGTGTTTCTTCTTTCTGTAGGGGAGCAGGCAAGAAAGTTTTTCCTCCAATCAGGGCTGCCTGCCTCAGTGTTGGCTGAGATATGGTGAGAAATGCACACACTCTCACATTCACACTCAGACTTTTGAGCCGTGGGTTCTCTGGAAGTATTCACTGAAATCTATACTTGAATATCTTAACTCTCTTCGATGGCTCTCTGTTTTTCCTCTCTCAGGGCTCTGGCTGATATGAATAAAGATGGGAAGATGGACAGGTTGGAGTTTTCCATCGCTATGAAGCTCATTAAGCTAAAACTCCAGGGTACATCCCTTCCCTTAGCACTGCCAATCATCATGAAGCAGCCTCCAGTGCCTGCTCCAACCCTTCATAACCCCACCTCATCTATGACCAACCCAGCTTATGGTACAGTATTGTCATTATATACTGGATGTGGATGTTAGTTAGGAGCTCAACTGTTCACAATGTGAAAATGTGTCTTTTGCTTAAACGCAAAAACATTACAAAAATAAATGTCTAATCTGTAGATTAAAACATGTAAATGCAACAAAAAAAGCCTAATTTTGTGATATTTCTTTAACAACAATTGACAAGCTAATCTAAAGTGTGTCTGACTGATTGTCTCCATACATGTTTGTGCATATTGACTGCTGTGTCATCTAACTGTTTTACCTATTGTGTGTGTGACCTAGGTATGGGTTCTGTGCCTAACATGTCCGTGATGTCCGGGACAAACCTTGCCATGTTGACCCCTCTCTCCATGGCAACCCCTGGAGTCTCGCCCATGACACCAATGACAGGCCTCACCCCTTTGGTTCCTACAACAACAGGCCTGAGCCCTCTAATAGCCTCCACCCCCACTAGGCCTCTGATGCCCACCGCGGGAAACACCACCCTGCCAAACGGCACCATGGGATTTCTGCACCCAATCCCAGCTGGAGCTTTGACCGCTGGTACAGATTTCTAATATTTATTTATCTGTTTCTCTCCTCATTTTTTCCTCTGCTTTGAGTGACAGAGTCATCAGGGGGCTCTCCTGTATGATTAAATACATTCATCTGTCCTTTCATTATCCCTTGCAAGATGCTTATTTTCAGTTTCTTTTAGCATGAAAACTATTGATAAGCAATGCCCTGCTGTGAGAGTAAATGTTGTATATGTTTGCAGCAGAGTGCAGATGATAAAATATTTCTGTAGTTTGAGGGGGGAAAAGGAATGAATCCTGGCCTGGTTTTGCAGAGTCAGGTTTCTCTGTCTCATCTCCATACAAACAGCATCCGTGTCCTTGACAAGGTTACAATAGTGGCTGGATGATGTGGCTGTATATTACTGACCCACTACAGGGCTCCCCTCCCTATTCTGAAAACTGTCAAAAAAAAATAAAATAATAATAATAATAAGTCTATATGTTGGGGTAAAGACAGCATCAAGATTTTAAGGTTGTTAGTGGCTACAATAAAATAACATCATAATATAGCAGATAATTATAGGAGAGTATGTAATGGATATTTGTGTGTGCTTTGTGTTGTCAGGCCTACCTTTCTCTGCATCTCCCTACTCCTCCCCGCTAGGACTCTCCTCTGGTGCTCCTGCTGGTATAAACAAGGCCTCATCACTGCTGGACCTCGCATCTAGCAGGTAACTTTAAAAAAAGACTCTGGAAGCACTAAGCAGTTTCCTCTTTTGTAGTGACTCATTTACCTAGTCAATCTCTTTGAAGTGCAAAACCACACTGGTCTTCCTGACGTTCGGTGCATTGACCTTGTATTTTTGTGTTGCCGCTGTTTGTCTTTCAGTTCCGCTTCCTCATCCCCCTCTGTGATGTCCCCCATGCTTACTGTTCCCAGCGACTGGGCTGTGCCACATGCCTCCAGACTCAAATACAGGCAGCAGTTCAACAGCTTGGATAAACAGATGACTGGATACCTCACTGGTACGATGTGTGTGCATGTGTATGTGAACAGTGTGTAGGTCATACAAAACCAAACTATTCCTGGAATGCCGGAGTGGATGTTCATAAACAGCAGTCACTGATGATTTCATCGATGAACAGTTGCCTCCCTCTTTCTTTCTATGTGTGTTAAGCCTCAGCTCACTCTAAGGAAGTGAAATTTTGGGTGTGTTTAGACACAGGGCAGTTTCTCAACACACCCACACACACTCAGCCAAGTATGCATTTGCCTTTTCGTTCTGTTACTGCAAGTCTTGCTGGACCTGTTATCTTGAAATAGCCATGATGCAGTCAAACAACAATTGTACATGCGTGTGTGCACACACACACACACACACACACACACACACACACACACACACACACACACACACACACACACACACACACTTACTGACTTCAGCCAGACTTGCAGATGTTTTCCTCTCAGTGTGACTTTGCACATTATATGAATGGCACATTTTAGTTTAATGAGTACATGATCAGCACAGACTGTACCAGTCCTGACACACACCCCTTGACCTCTTCCACTCTCCTCCACACATATACAGTGGGTTCTGACATTTGTCCCTCTTGTTGCCAGGTGTGCAGGTGAGAAGTGCCATGGCAACCACGATGCTGACTCAGACACAGCTGGCTTCCATCTGGTGAGAATATCTGTGTGTGTCTATCTATGTAAGCGTGTGTGTCTGTACATGTCCTATGATAGCTACAGTGTTGTCTTCAAGAGCCAAAGTCAGGTTTGGCCATTGTTTGTTAAGGAAACATTTGTTTTCAAATCAAGGCTGCTCTGGTACTGGTACACACAAGGAAATAAAGTTGGTGATTGTAAAATTTTGTTTAAATTGTAATACTGTACCTCTGCTGTTTTTTTTTCTTCTTTTAACTCCTGAAATCCTTTTTGTATGCAAATGAATGTCAGTGTCATCACACAACAGGAACTTTAAGACTACTTTAATATATATGACAGTATACAGTACATATATAACTCCTTGTGTGATCACCAGACAATATATGTCTGCCTGTATAAAGTATGTCACATAATATAGGCTATGTAAGGCTGCAACTAATGATTGTTTTCATTGTATAAAGGTGTAATAATGATGGGGGTCCTATAATTGGACATGTCAATATAGATCAGAGTCAATAAGTAGCTGAGAAGTTTCGTCGCTTATCATAACTAGCAAGTTCAGTAATTCAGTGATGAAAACAGCTCATCAACAGATAGTTGTAGTCATCCTAGTTGTCCTGAGGTACCTTCACATCCTGTATAATTCTACTGCTTTTAGAGATAATATTGTCAGTATAAAATCGTGTAAGAACCTTGCACCTTCAATTTGGAATCCTTCTGCAGGAATTTAGCTGATGTGGATAAGGACGGAAAGCTAAAAGCTGAGGAGTTTATTCTGGCAATGCATCTCGTAGACGTGGCAAAGACTGGACAACCACTGCCGCTGACTCTGCCAACTGAGCTGGTACCACCCTCATTTAGGTATGTGGACACATATGACTCAATTTAACAACAACATTGACGTGGACTACATTAATGTATATGTTTATTTAATATTTTAATCATATGACTAGAGTATTCAAACAAGTTATTTTAAATCTATATTCCAGGGTTGCAGTGAATGGATCCAGTTCTTCTGTCTATGCAGCTCTGACTGATGACTTGGACATTGAACCTCCACAGAAAGCAAAAGCCAACTGTTAGTACTCAAACTACCAACCATAAACACAGAGTGTAGACCTGTTTATGTTAAGTCTTGTTCTCTATGTTCTCCGTTACTAAGGTAAAGCTCCATTACTACAATGTTCTGATATAATAGCATATATAAACATGCACATATTGTGGTGACATAGCCTCCTGCAGCAGCCTAAACTATAGCCAGTCAAGGGCAGCCAAGTGACTCTAAGCAGTGTAGGGCAGCACCTTTTGGTTTTGGGTTTGTACACTATCGTCTTACACACAGTCACGAGGCAAGTTGTAGCAGGTTATATCAAGTGTTTTTAAATATTAGCTTCACAGCTAAATACTATTTTATAATCTCTAAATCTCCTAAACATCAATTACAGTCTCATAATCATGTCTATCATTATTTCTCAGAGGCAGTTTTACTGGAACTGCAAGTTAGTTTTAAACGTATTCATGTTTCTGTTTTAAATATCCAGTATCATCGTTTTCAACACACAAGCTCAAATAAGTAATCAGTAACTGGTCAAAAAACATTTTGACAGTACTTTCTAAATACGGTAGATACATTTGACCAACATTTTCTCAAAAAATTTGTTAAATTTGGGTCCCCATTCCATTGTCCAATGGGCACGTTTGCAATTTTAATATTTTAAAAGAAAGTTCTTTGGGGGTGTGTTTAAAACATTTACTTCTGAAACCTAATTAAAATTAATTCTTTATTCATTCAAACGAAGTAAATAATTGCAGGACATAAAAAGTACACCAACACTGATTTCATCAAAACTTTTTATTTGTCTATCTTCAGTTTCGTTCGAGGATAAATTCAAAGCTAACCTGGAGCGAGGGAACGCAGAGCTGGAGAAAAGACGACTGGCTCTGCAGGAGACGGAGAGGAGAGAGCAGGAGCGCGCTCGGAAGGAGAGAGAGGAGCGAGAGAGGAAAGAGAGGGAGGCTCGGGAGGCCGAGGAGAGGAGGAGGAAAGAGGAGGAGAGGAGGCTGGAGAGGCAGAGAGAAGAAGAGCGACTGAGAGAGATAGAGAGAAGTGAGGTGAGGGAGCACGTCACGGCTCTCTGACTGACTGTGGACACTGTGTGTATGAATGTCTCCTCTATAGTCACAGCAGAGAGTCATTTCTTTACACTTCAGTGTCCTGTGTGGGTTTATTCCAGGCTGCACAGCGGGAGCTTGAGCGTCAGAGGAAGGAGGAGTGGGAGAGGAGGCAGCGAGGAGAGCTCCAGATAAAGAGGGAGCTGGAGCAGGATGATATCATCCGATTGAAAGCTAAGAAAAGGAGTCTGGAGATGGAGCTGGAGGCTGTGGTGAGTGGCAGAGACATTGTAGAGGGTTATTTCAGTGCAACATATCACATGCATGTAGACATACTGTAGTCATACAGTATTTAACTCTGTTTGTCCAGCTGTCTCTCACCCATCATGCACACATTAAGGAGAGTTTGTAAAGTTTCTGTCATTCTCTCTCTTTGTTTCTCTCTACCTCAGGGTAACAAGCACCGTCAGATCTCAGACCGGCTGCGTGACTTTCAGAACAAGAAGAAGCTTCATAAGACCGAGCTGGATCTGACCAATCAACGGATAGAGACACGCCAGCAGGACATTAAGAACCTGCAGAAACAGCTAGAGGTGTGTGTGTGTGTGTGTGTGTGTGTGTGTGTGTGTGTGTGTGTGCGTGTGCGTGTGTACGTCCTGTGTTACTGAACTCATTTGTTCATGTGTTTTTCTAACACTATTTATTGTGGCAAAGTAGCCGGGACATTTATTTATGGTTGTGACAGTTTTGTGTTGCATTACTGTTTTCCCAAATATTTTCCTCCAATGACGCATTTCTTGTTGCTTCTGATGCATTTCCTGTCGGTCAGGAGTTCCAGAGGAAGTTGTCTCAGCTGACTCCGGAGCAGAAGAGACTGACTGAGAAACTCAGAAACATGGCTCTGAATAACCTGCCTGGTTAGTATTGAGGGATGAACTGACAGAGCTCAGGAACAACAACATATTACCGCAGCACTGATGTATGGATGTTAGATAATGAACACAACACATTGATGGGAAAACTGGGTAGTTGTATCACAGTAAATCAATACAGAATATGAAATATTTAACGTGTGAAACACACCGCTGCAAAAATGGAAAAGTGAAATGCATGAAAATGTCTTTATTACTGTAATGTAATGTATGCAGAGTGTGCAAAAATAATGAAAATGTAATGTAATGGAAGATTCTAGCTTGGTTAACTGTATTTGATCTATTTGTAGTGTCGACCATGTCCACCCTGAAGGTGGGCGTTACAGAGAAAAAAGGGACATGTATGAAACTGCGAGAGCAGCTAGAAGCTCTGGAGAAAGACACTGCTGCCAAACTGACTGAGATGGACCAGTATAACAAAGATATGCAGGTTAGAAACGAATACAAGTGTGACTTAACATGGCATCAATTAAAACAACATTTTACATAGAACACTCATAGTGAGTCAGCAGTGAGGAATAACATGTGAATAGGTTTACGAGTCCTTTAAAAGGTCTTAATTCATATCTTAATCATGTTTAAACTGAAGGGCTTAAGAATAGATAAATAGAGCACTTTGTCTTCATTTCAGTTTTAGAGCTGTTTTGGTATGCACAATACTTCATCAGAAACTCGTATTCTTTTATTCATTTGTCCATGCACTCATTTTGGCTGATCGCCCCTCGTGGCCATTAGCAGCCTTGGCAGTGTCTGCAGACGACACACTGAACCAACATCAACCAAGATTCTCTCTACTATACTGCTGGACTGTGAAGGATGCTTTTTATCTTTTAACACTCCTTTGCTGGATCTAGTGAGGGTTTGACCAAGTTGGGCAGACTTCTAAACCTTTCTCACTGCAGATAATGTGAAATGCCACAGCAGGCAGTTAACAGTTTACACTGATGATGGCTCTTTTCCATTTAATTGTGCCAGTAAGCAATGTAGCTCTGTCTCCGGCACACACCTTGATTTAATGCTGCCATTACTAATATTAGTTACTTGTTATTGTTTGACAAGTCAAAATCTTCACCATGAGAAAGACCTGTAGTCTGACCAGTCAACACTTTCATTGTCATATTCATATGTCAGAATGGTCTTATGTCATTCTATTCAGCATTAAATGATCTATAAAGACTTCATTTTGAAACATGCAGAAATCGCAGTGTACTTTTTCAGCAACACTTTGTCTTAAATTCTCACAGCTTTAGACATTCACATTGGGAGCTGCCCAGTAAAACCACTATCTTCCACTGGTGGCCAGTGAGCTACTCCTCCACATCAGTATTGGAGTGGCTTGCAGAAGGGCAGTGTCAGTAAGGGAAGATGGACCATTAGTCATTTTCTTTGTCCAGAGTTTGGAGATTCACAAATCCACCTCTCTGCTGGTTTCTGCTGCCTCACACCTCTCAGGTGCTCATTCTGTTTTTAGCTTGTTTGCTAAATCATCGCCACGTCTAGCAGTCACACTCATTGTTTGATAGTATCAGTAACTAAAAAGGGGATAAATTACTTGATTGAAAGTATGACGCAGGACAGAGATTTGACTGGGAGTGTGCATTGCCATGTTAGTACAGTATGTGAACAGAAGTGTGTTTCTTAAATTACATAAGGGTGGTGCTGTCAATGTGTATGGTTGTAGTTTTGATTCCTTTTCCTGTTTTCCTTAAAAACTAAACTCATAACCTCGTTATATCTTGTTTGTCTCATTTTATAGCACTTGTATATGTAACAGATTTGTGTTCCAGAAAAGAAATGAACACATTTTGGAGTGTGCAATGCCTGTTTTAAGTTCCATAAATATTACATACTACATTACTACTGCAGCTTGGCCCTTGATGCCTCTTTTCTCTCCTCCTCCAATCATTTCTTTCCATCATAACCTTCTTTCTTACCTTCTGATACTGATTTCATCCCTTTGTTCTCTTTAACTTTTATTCCTCTCTTCTGCACTTCTCTTATTTTCCCTTCTTCTCTTAAATTATCTTTTCTTTTTTCCCATGCTGGATTATTTGCTCTTTTCTCTCCTCTATTCCTCCTTCCTCTCTCTTCCCTCTCATCCATCTCTCTTGTCCCTTGTCCCTAACTTTACAGTATGTGGGTGCAGAGGACTCTATGATTCAGGCTGTCTTCTGTCTGCTGGCCTGCCTCCGTAACCTCTTCTACCTACTAAAGGTTTTCGCTTTAGGTCTCTTTGTTGTTCTCGTCTTTTTATCTCTCCTCTGCTCTTTTCTATTGGTCGTTCCTCTGCTCATATTTCTCCATCATTCTGGCATCTTGTGTCTGTGCTATTTTAGCTTTATTCTTGTCTTTTGACATATGTCACTTTTTTCCTTCGTCTCTCTGTCTCTCACACTCTTACAAATTGCTCAGTGTTTATGTGCATGCTATGTGTTTGTGCTTGCTGTATGTGTTCAGTCGTTTATCAGCCCATTATGTCTGTCTAGTCAGCTCATTCTTTAATTCAGTCACAATCGGGTGTGTTTTTGTGTGTGCATCAGGAACTGAGAGAGAGCCAGAGAAAACAGCAGGCAGCACTAGAGAAACTACGGAGCATCAAAGAGGACAAACGGTGTGAGCTTATTCGAAGGAAGAAGGAGGAAGAGGAGAAGAGGAGAAGGGATGAGGAGAGGAAACGACAGGAGGAGGAGAGGAGGTGGAGGGAGGAGGAGGAAGCTCAGAGGTATTTTGCTTGCACAGATTTATTTTTAGACTCAAGAATATTATTTCTTGACTAGCTCTAAAATGTCCACTCCAACTAAATTTCAGTACTTTTTCATCTTGATAACTTTTAAAATACCGTCAATGTTTGCTTCCCACTCACAGGCGTATTAAGATGGAAAAAGAGCGTCAGTGGCAGGAGAAGCTGAGGAGGGAAGAAGAGGAGCATCAGAGGAGACTTCAGGAGGAGAGAGAGGCCAAAAAGAGGGAGGAGGAGGAGAAAGAGAGACAAGCTCTCATCCAGGCTGCCAAGGAGGAGGCCGAACGAGAGCTCAGAGCAAAGGAGGAGGTAGAGCGGAAGAGGAGAGAAGCAGAGGAGAGGAAAAAAAGAGAAGAGGAGGAGCGGCAGAAGCAAGCGGAGAGACGGAGGCAGGAGGAGGAGAGGAGAAAGCTGGAGGAGGAGAGGCGGCTGCTAGAGGAAGAGAGGAAGAAACTGGAGGAAGAGAGAAGAAAGGAGGAGAAGAGACGGAAAGAAGACGAGGAGCGACGCAGGAGGGAGGAAGAGAGGAAGAGGTTTGAGGAGGAGCGGAGAGAGGAGGAGCGCAGAAGAGAGAGGGAGGAGGAGGACAGGAGGAGACAGAGGGCGGCCTTGGCCGCCATCCGAGATGGGGAAGAGAGGAAAAGGCGAGAGGAGGAGGAGAGAAAGAAGAGAGAGGAGGAGGAGAGGAGAAAGAGGGATGAAGACAGGAGGAAGCTGCAGCAGCAGGAAGAGGAGAGGAGGAAGCGTGAGGAAGAAAGAAAGAGGGCAGAAGAGGAGAGGAAGAGAAAGGAGGAGGAAGAGGAGAGGAGGAAAGCCGAGGAGGAGAGAAAGAGGAAGGAGGAGGCATCTCGTCAGCAGCAGCAGGCGAGTGGAGGAGGGAAGCTGGACATTCAGGAGAAACTGACGGCTCTGCTGAGAGGATTGGAGGAGAGGAAGGGTATGACATAAACACACACATACGTTTTTATACTTCTCTGTAGTCTCTTCCTGTCTTTAGTTTGTATTAAAATCACTTTTGAAGCTCAATTCACATTCTGATCCCCGATGTGCTTTAGGTGGGCAACCCAGGACCACACAACACAGGAAGTCAGCGGCTCTCACGTCCTTCAAAGCGCTCTACCCATTCACTGCACGAAACAACGAAGAGCTCAACTTCAGTGCAGATGATGTCATCGAGGTAAGATTGAAAATCATGTCTCACATGGGCTTGACAAAAGATACAACTGCGACAGAAAAGATAGAACTGTTCTCAGTGTTAGCAGACCATTTATTCTTTCTCTTTCTTCTTCTCTTCCTCACTCTTTTACTTTTGTTCCTCTTTGGCTTTTCCAAACTTTTCCTGCCTCCTCCTGTCAGGTTGATGAGACAACAGAGCGCGAGGAGGGTTGGCTGTACGGCAGCAGACAGGGGAAGATGGGCTGGTTCCCAGAGAGCTACGTCGAGCGAGTGGTCCCATCAGACAGAGCTAATAACGCTGCTGCTGCTGCTGTTGCTCCTCCTCCCAAAGTGCCACTCCAGTCACAGCTTTCCAGTGCCCTTGAGACTGTCAAGGCAGCAGGGACGAAGTCTGCCTTCACGCCAACGCACTCTCCAAACCCTGCACCCTCTGACACACAAGGACAGGTGAGAGGTTTACAGAGTGTAACACCTTACACAACAAGTCCTTTTACTGCTGCAAAAGCTACTACCGTTTGATTACCACAGTATGCACTGACTGTACTGACTCACTGTACTGTCTTTCTCCCTGTGTTTTTGTCAGCAGGTGGTGGGTAACCTGTTGGCCCAGGCCCTGTGTTCATGGACAGCGAAGACAGACAACCATCTGAACTTCAATAAGGACGATGTCATTCAGGTGTTGGAGCAGCAGGAGAACTGGTGGCTCGGAGAGCTGAATGGTGAACGGGGCTGGTTCCCCAAGACATATGTTACTGTGCTGGGAGAAGAAGAGAGTTCAGAGTAAGTCTTCGTTCATATATATTAGTTCCCCATAATTAAACTAGTAGGAGGACAGGTGCTTTGTCTCTTTGTAAAAGTATCAACATTTTAAAATTTTAGGTTCCTCTTGTAGCCCTTTCTGGGGACCTCACTAGCAATGTCAAAGTCATACAAGCCATGAAGACAAATTATTGGTTTAGCTGGCAAAGTACCTGCATTGACTTGTAACTGGCACAGGCATGTATTTTACTTCCATTAATTCCCCAGTTATACTTCAAATCTCAATTTGTGTGTTTTTTGTGATTTTTGTTTTTTTCTTAGGGACTTAAATAAGCTGAGGTTGCAAGATGATGACTGAATCATTAAGATAAAATACATTTTGTTAAAGTAGAGCAGAGGTTTTTAAAGTGTGAGGCACGCCACCCCAGGGGGGCACGGGAGAGGTGGAGGGAGAGATGTGAGGCAAAGATACTGCGTGAAGTGAAAGGGACAGGTATATTCTGGAAGTTAGTTATTGTAGTTTGTCTCACTGATTTGGCACTACTTCTCTGAGTCATAACTTGAATGTCCATTGGGAATAAACATCCATGAATCTGCTTAGAAATCATAGGAAGAAAATACGCTCCTTATAACTCCAGAACTTGCCTGAGAATCATCATGTTTTTAAGTTGTCTTCAGTATCACAGTAATTCAGTGATAGCTGTCACTACATCCTTAGGTACATTGCAAACAGGAGCTGATACTATCTAATTCGGCATACTTTTAATGCCAAAATGTAAGCAAATATAAGCTAAAATCACAGGGCTCAAGTTGTAGCCAACAGCGAACTTGCTTACTGCACCATCATACTTCCTGTTGACAAGGAGGGGGTAAGGTGTTGGGCGGGGCGCAGCTGTCTCGATTTGGTCTGAGGGGGGGCCCAGTGCCACAGTGTCCGACTTTGAAAACCCCTGAAGTAAAGCAACATTGCACCTCACTCATGAAATCAACCAAACACACACTAGCTTTGTACCACATGTGTTTGCCACAATCTCAGAGCCGTCATGGTCGGTCATGAGCCATCAGATATGTCATATTTCATTTGTAAACATGCACACACAAACTCAGTAGCCTGGAGCTCATACCTGTCCACTCTGCATACCAACATATTTTGTGGCCGTTGGGATGCATTTTATCTCGGGGTAAATCAATGAAAACATCAGTCACATGATAATGATGTAACTGATGCATGTGTGCGTCTAAAGGTGTGGTAACTGTGGTAACTCCAGTATGTAAGGTATTTAGGCTACAGACATTTCTGTGATGAAGAACACACACTTACAAATCACACTGCAGCATAGTTTTATATATATATACAGTTTGATTCCAGCTGGCACTGCACCAGACTGTTGTGGTAGAGGACAATAAGCCTGAAGGCGAAGCTCTTGATTTACCAGTTTATCAATCAAGTGCACATTTCAACCTTCACCTATGATCATGTGGTTTGGCTAACTCAGAGTAGAACCCCTGATCTTTTGTATTGGAAGGAGCCACTTAAAGTATAGATAAATATAGATAAAAGGAATAGATGAATAAGTGGTAATGTAGGCTTTCTGTGTTACAGCATGAAGAGCTCCCCTCCCGATGCTTCAGAGTCTAGCGACAGCCTGCAGCTTGAAGGTACAGTAAAATTTCCTCTTAAATATCAGCCTAATGAGGTTCAGTTAATAGTTGATCTTCATACATTCATATGTTGCTGTTTGTCTGGCTCATATTTTAACATTTTATGATCATTTTCAGGCGGTTTAAGAGATAGACATGGCATTTTCTATCAGTTTTATCTTGGCCTTTTTGTCGTGCCTCACGTTTACAGTGAAATTTCAGCTTTCAGCTTAACTCAGCAACAGGCCTTGTACAGACTAAAGTGTTAACTACAATGCTGTTTATTTCTGATCATATATTATTTTTCCTTTCCAGAATACGTGGCGTTGTACACCTACGAGTCTCCAGAGTCTGGGGATCTGGCGTTTAGAGAGGGAGATGTGATCTTGGTGAGCAAGAGAGAGGGAGAGTGGTGGAACGGCTCTATAGGCAACTGCACAGGCCTCTTCCCCAGCAACTACGTGAAACCTAAAGAGTCAGATGTAAGAACACTCAACACATACTGACATACAGAGGAAAAACTTTACTTTATTACACTGTATTAGTGTTTGTGGTGGTGTTGTGTTACATTATATAGCAAGGTTCTGTTATTTTCTTCACTCCCTGTATTTTTGTGTAGTGCTTTTAAAGGTGTGTAATGATATTATTATATTTTTTCAGACATCAAGCCTATCTGGAAAGAAGAAGCCAGGTAAGCTCACCGTCTTGTCTTATTTTTCTCTCTCACATAAGAACATAATTCCTGGTTTTGCATTTTGCTGCAATTTAAGGTTCCATGTGTTTCTTTTGCGTGCACAGAGATTGCCCAGGTGATTAGGGCCCACTCCTCTACCAGCCCCGAACAGCTGAATCTGGAAAGTGGCCAGCTCATCCTCATCCTCAGCAAGAACACCTCTGGCTGGTGGCTTGGAGAACTGCAGGTCAGTGTTCACCTTTTGTTCACACCTGTTTGTGGTGGGTCCTTATCACTGTACCAGAGAGGGTCTGCGATTCAGCTCATCTCCACTCAACTCAACTCTGTTGCCCTTTAGCAGCTGTGGCTTCACATCATTGTAGCAGCCAAAACTCTTAGTTCTTTACATTGTTCACTGGAACAGTGGTTCCCAACCTTTTTGGCTTGTGACCCTCCCTTGTAATATTTTTTTCCCACTTGTTTTATTTGAATAATTTTTAGTGGCCTTTTGAGGTCAAATAATCCAGCAATTCACTCACAGGAAAAAAGAACAATTAGAGGCAAGTCTGTTTATCATCTTACGACCCATCAGACTTATCTTATGGCCCCTTGTGAGGGTTCCGACCCACATGTTGGAAACCACCGCACCAGTGGGGGGACTGCGTGTTCAAGGATTTAGAGATGATTGTTGGCCAGCATCCCTGATGTCCGATTAAAACCTCACATCCTTTGTTTGTATTTTCTGACTCTAGGCTCGTGGTAAAAAGCGTCAGAAGGGCTGGTTCCCTGCTTCTCATGTCAAAATATTGGGATCCAACAGCGGCAAGTCGACACCAGCACCCCAACCAGGTAACACACACACTCTTCTGCAAGCCAGGTGAAGGCCAGAGGTGAAGAGACAAAGCACACTACATAAATAAAATAATAGTGTAAATAGTAACTCCCACTCACACATACACACTCTGTCCTCATCTGTCCCAGTCTGTCAGGTGATAGCCATGTACGACTACGTAGCCGCCAACGGGGACGAGATGAGCTTCTCCAAAGGTCAGCTGATCAACGTTTTAGACAAGAACAACCCTGATTGGTGGAAAGGAGAGATCAACGGGGCCACTGGTCTTTTCCCCACCAATTACGTTACGTTGACCACAGCGGATTGCGACCCCAGCCAGCAGTGTAAGTAAATCCCTAAGACATCATGTCATGATTGTTCATGATACATGCATGTTTAAAACACAGAGACGCTCTTCTTCCATGTTGCTTCACGCCACCATGACTAACTAATACTTATCCTTTGTTCGTCTATGCAAACCCCATCTACCATAATTGATATATTTTCATCCACCCATCTCTTCGTCTGTATATCCTCTCTTCTCACTGACTATTTCACCTTTTTCCCTGTTTTTCCCCACTTCCTTCTTCCCTCCCTGATCGCCCTCCCTCTCTCTCTTTCTCTCTCTCTCTCTCCACTCTTCAACTTCTGTCTCTTTCCCCTTCTAGGGTGGTAGAAAGTCCTCTTCCTCCTCCACCTCCTCTTCCTCTCCTACTCCTGACTTCAGAGAGACCCACTATAACACACTGCTCTGAAGGGGCAGAGTGTCTGGACTCCCTATCTCCTAACTTCTCCCACTGAGCTAATGTTGCTGTGTGTGTGTGATAGGCAACACAGGACCTGTTTTTATTGTTTCCTCTGTGAATGAATCAGGACTTGAAACAACTTTCTTAGGACTCTCAATGCTGATTCTGTGCCTTTTTGTGATTTCTGGTCCTTGTTTTGATTGTGAACTGATAATACTAAAACACCATGTGATTGATAAGAAATTGCACCTGAAGCAGAGGGATAGTGGGTCTCTCTGTGGCCTCATCTTTCCTTTTGTTTCTCTTCACAAGACCCTTATTTCCCTTTTATTCATGCCACATTACCCTCATTTCGTTTTCCTTTCTTTCTTATTCCCTTTTTTCATATACGTTCTTTTTTCCATTCTTACTCTCAAATTTTGAGAGTTCAGCTCGCACAGAGCCCACTATTTGTTTCTGTCTCTCCTCAGATGTGCAAGTTCTACTGTCACTTTCTAAGCCTTGTTCTTCATACTAACCTTCAAGCTTGTGGGTATTTTGAGAGATAATAGACCCAGCACTCCTGCACTTGTCTGAAAGTTGGCAGTTTGACTTTTTAAATTCATCAAAGAAATATGTTCAGGAAGGAATAAAGTAATAGATATGTTCAGGATTGAGTTGGAAACCTGAGTGGAGAGCATGCTGAAAATAGCAATTGTAGTTGATCTCTATTAAACAGAAGTTTTGAGATATAACAATTCCTACCCTTTGCTTTCACCTTATGTGAACTCTGTTAACTATAGCCATTTTGCAGTGGGCCTTTTGATTTTATGCCTTTGAAAACCTTCTGCTACTTTGGACCCAAAATGGTACAAGCAGAAGCGTACAGCTTGTCCTCTACATTTAAAAGCCATAATTGGGTCAGCTGTTATCACTGACAGAAGGAACATCTTGTCTTGAAGTGAGATAAAGCGGTTCACCATATGGCTAACTGTTTCAAAGCCATTGACAAACATAAACTTTGCTTCTAGGGATGATACTACAAACTGCTGCTGCACCTTATATTAACTGAAGGCTGTTTTGCTGCTGGTCTGAATGTTTTTGTTTGTGCAGAAAGTGAATGCACGTCTGCTCATAATGTTTTAAAAAAATAACTGTAATCATTATTGTCAGAATTGTGGATACATTTTCATTTAGGTCAGCAAGTGGAAAAAAAACTAATCTATGCAACTTGACATGAGGTACTGTGACTCTTGTACCCAGTCTGATGAATAGGTACACTGACATCAAGGAGTTACTAATTGAAACTAAATGTCTTTAGTGCACCACCATCAAATTCACAGTAATGATGCAACGAAAGCAAACTTCTGCTAAAGCGCTAGCCACTTTATTCTTTCATTTAATTCAGAGGTGACTCCATTTACCACAAACCTCCCTCAGATGTGTGAAAGGCTGCAGTATAATTGGGTTTCTGTCACCACACTGCATAGCAGCAGGGGCTGTTAGCACAACTGATTTGCCTGTATATATATACATATATATATTTAGAACATTTGTGGTACAAGATGGTGTAACTATTTTGAAGACGTGTCTTAATATATTTTCAGATTCTGAGGGAAAAAAAATAAAGATTGGTTTGAGATGACAGTAAAGTGTTTTATTATTGTTAAATGAAATATTAGTGTTCACTTCTAGTGTGTGTGTGTGTTGTATGCAGTGCTTATATTTATACACAATACACATGATTAAGATGGACAGATACACAGCATGTGAACAATCTTTTAAACTGTTTTAGTAACCTGCACTCAGTTTGATGCAGGATGTGTCACTGACAGAAGGAACATCTTGTCTTGAAGTGAGATAAAGCGACTCACCATATGGCTAACTGTTTCAAAGCCATTGACAAACATAAACTGCTTCCAGGGGTGATACTACAAACTGCTGCTGCACCTTATATTAACCGGAGGCTGTTTTGCTGCTGCATCCATGTGTCGTCCTCCAAATCCTCCACTGTGATAATATCAGCTACCTGATCTGGACATTCTCTAATAAAATGTTCCCAATTCTTTGGGCTTATTTCAGTGGCAGAAGTCACTGAAAACTAGAACTAAAACTAAGCTTTTTCCACTCTGAACATGCGTCAAAGGGTGAGAAAGAGAAAGAATCCCCCTTCCTGTTTTGGTACAAACAGATTTAGTCTTGGAGAAGTTTTAGTCTGATACCAGCAATAAGATAACAGCACAGAAGGAGAAAGAGACGAACAAGACAGGAGAGACAAGTCGAACTTTGAGCAAACACAACAGAAGACAGACGACTAACTAAAACACAGACAGAATCAGAGTCACAGAAATGACCTTACAGAGCAGTTTTCACTTTCTAAACCTTTGGGATGAGACAGTCGATGAGGGTGAAAGAAGAGAAAGGTCAGTGAGGGAGCAACAGTCAGCTAGTATGGGACCCTCACAGTGGGCTAATGCGCACCCTGTATCAGGTAAGTGTGTGTGTGTGTTTCATATATGCTGATGTAGACTAGTGTTTCCCTTCCCATCCCTCTTCTTGCTATTTGTTGTCTCCTTTCTGAAAGCTTCAGTACTGCGCACATTGACTTGAGAAAGAGTGAACAGCAGCTTTGGGGGGGTTTTCCGCCCAAACGTCCAGCAGGAGGCAGTAAATTCAGTGCTAAAGCGTTGCTGTGGTTTAAATAGTGGCTCGGTTTTGGTGATGCAGCCGCACTGGTTTAATTTTTTAAGTAACACAAAACTTCTCCTGTGTGTTCCTCCTCTCCTGCAGGGTGTGCAGACCTGAACAGCCTAGACTCACTGAGCCCCCAGGAGAAGAAGAGACAGGGTTACATCCATGAGCTGATGCAGACGGAGGAAAGATACGTGGAAGACTTGCAGATAGTGCTGGAGGTAACGGACACTTGTTGTGCTGAATAACTCATGAATATATACAGTAAACCAGCCATGTACAATTACATTCTGCGGCAAAACCGTTTATGAGAATGAGGTGTGTCAGGGTGTCTGCATGATCTCCTGATCACAAACCTGGCAGTGTGTGTAAATCTTTTTCTTTCAGTCTAACGTCTGTATACCTGTGTGTGTGTGTGTGTGTGTGTGTGTGTGTGTGTGTGTGTGTGTGTGTGTGTGTGTGTGTGTAGGTTTTCCATAGGCCTATGTCAGAGTCGGGCCGGGTGAAGGATGCAGAGATGGACATGATCTTTGTCAACTGGAAAGAACTCCTGGCCTGCAACACTAAACTCCTCAAGTAAATACCACATGGGCAGAGTGAATGAGATCTAGAAGAGACAGTCAGTCTGATAGTGATAAAATGTTATATAGGTGCAGCTATTTTAATGTTGTCTATGTGGATTCTGTCTGTAGAAAAACGTAGAGCTGCTCGTGTTTACATATTATGTGCATGTATGTGTGTGTAGGGCGCTACGTGTTCGTAAGAAGATGGGTGGGGAGAACATGCCGGTGCAGATGATCGGAGATATCCTGGCCGTGGAGCTGTCCCACATGCAGCCCTACATCCGCTTCTGCTCCTGCCAGATCAACGGAGCCACACTGCTCCAGACTCGCATTGACAACGAGCCGGACTTCAAGAACTTCCTCAAGGTAAGGAGAGTGAGGAGGGAGTGAGCAGGGAAAGGAAGTAAAGCTGTAGGTAATAAACAGAGTGACCGAAGGAGGACAGGAAGAGGTGGAGAAAGAAAGGGAATGGGTGTGATTGGTATTTTTTTTTTGTTGTTGTTGTTTTTTAAATGTGAAGGTCAGTACATTTTTGCAAAGATATTAAAAGATTTAAATGATCTTTTTTAAAGGCCTTTCTGATAAAATCTTACATTGCTCTACAAGCCACATTTAGCTGTATGTAAACCAGGTTTGGGCTACACTGTGTAAAAAAACATTTATTCTTTTTAATATCTGCTTTACTTGTTCCAGTTTTAATTCATGTCATCCATCAGTTGTTTTCTGTGGTCCTTTTCCTCATATTTCACCTCTGTTTAAATTGGCCTGAAATCATTCTCATGTAGTATTTTAAAAACCAGATACTCTGCAGTCACACACATGAAGGTGGAAACAGGATTCCCAAAGTGTTTATCAATTTTGTCTTTTATTCCCATCAGAAAATTGCCACAGACTACCGGTGTAAAGGCATGCCGCTGTCCAGCTTCCTGCTGAAACCCATGCAGAGGATCACACGCTACCCGCTGCACATCAAAAACGTAGGCCAACGTGTTCATGAGCGTGTCTGAGTTTGAACTCCTCATTAAGTGGTTCAAATACTGACCTTACTGTGTGTAATTAGGAATAAAAGAATGTTTTGCCTTTGTGGGTGTAATTAACCTGTCTGTGTATTTACTTGTGTGTGTGTGTGTGTGTGTGTGTGTGTGTGTGTTTAGATCCTGGAGTGCACCGCAGAGGGCCATGCTGACCGAGGTCCTCTGAAAGAGGCTCTGGAGAAGGCAGAAGAACTTTGTCAACAGGTTTGTTTCTTCACTGATTCTCTGATTCATGAGCTCACTCGTTACTTTACTTCAGTTCAAGTTCTTCTCTTCTTTATTCTGTGTGGAAAAGATCTCGTCTTCCGATCTGAATGCTGTTCCTCTACTGAATAACTGTTAAACAGGTAAACGAGGGCGTGAGGGAAAAGGAGAACTCTGACAGACTGGAATGGATTCAGAACCACGTACAGTGTGATGGCGCTGCAGAGGTATTAGGCTTACTAATTATGAATCAAGTTGACTATTTATAGATTCAACAAATTCAATTAGTATTAACTTGGTTACCTTATAAGTAAGTATCAAAATAGTCTGTATTACTCATATAAACAACAATTTTCCATAGTACCTCATTCTAATGAACATATGAAAGATTTTTCTCAAGTGACTCTCTTTCAACAGAACATGGTCTTTCACTCTCTTACCAACTGTTTGGGTCCCAGGAAACTGCTCCACAGCGGCAAGGTGAGTAAAACTGCAATGTGTCTGAAACTGTGGAAACCAGAGTCAGTGAACTGGTGGGTCTTCATATTCTAGAAAAATAGAGATCAGTGAGCTGGTTCGTCTGAGCAGAAGCTCAAGAGAGATTCATGGTGATGATACATCACCATGAATAATGTTTTGATATAAACTTAGACGTTTGCTTTTCGTCTTGAGGGTTAAACTACAGTCGACTGTAGTAACACCATCAAACCTGAGCAGCTGAAAGTGGAGGGGAAACGATTTACTGAAGTGAAAATGTCAAGTACATATATTTGTGTAGTCCGTGGAAATGCTGTTTAAATATAACACTTGTTTCTTTTCAGATGTACAAGGCAAAGAGCAACAAGGAACTCTGGGCTTTCCTCTTCAACGACTTTCTGCTTCTGACTCATGCGGCTAAACAGTTCACCTCGTCTGGGCCTGACAAACTGTTCAGCAACAAGAACAATGCACAGCTCAAGATGTACAAGCCGGTAAGAGACACACACAAACACACACACACACACAAACGTGTACACATGTGCACTTGATTAATTTTTAATGTCTTCTTTTGAAGCAGCATGAGCCTTTGTCTTTTGTTTTTTAAAATATGTATAAAATGTGCATTTTCCTTGTCATTAGTCCCTTGAACGTTGTGTTTTGACGGTGTATCATCTTTTCCTTCCTGTAGCCTGTGCTGCTAAACGAAGTTCTGGTGAAGCTGCCGGACCCTTCCAGCGACGAGCCCATCTTCCACATCTCTCACATCGACAGAGTCTATATACTGAAGACTGACAACATCAATGAACGGTAGCTGCACACACACGTATACACACAGACAGATTTGGTGTGGTTGGTGGCCTTTGCGATTACTGTGTGTGTGTTTGTGTTTGTGTTTTCAGGACAGCGTGGGTTCAGAAGATCAAGGCTGCGTCTGAAGAATTTATTGAGACAGAAAAGAAGAAAAGGGAAAAGGCCTATCAAGGTTTGTCTCTACACTCACATGGCCGCACTGATGGCAACCAATGACATGATCTCTGGTTTAATTGATCTGTGTGTGTGTGTGTGTGTGTGTGTGTGTTTGCAGCACGATCTGTGAAGGCTAGTGGTATTGGCAGGCTTCTGGTCACCATCTTGGAGGCCACTGAGCTGAAGCCGGGTAAACCCAATGGTGAGCATGGATACACTCATGTAACAGGATGTCCTTACAGTTCAGTGGACTAATAAACACACCATAAACTTAAAAATGTTGTGGTACAATCCATCTCTTAATCCCTGCTACATGCTACATGCACTGCTGCATGGATACCTAATGAAGCCATTTAATTATGGTGCTCTGTCATCCCTTTTTTCATCAGTTCACTTTCTGTGTCCTGTTTTGTCTAATTTCTGTCTAACATGCTTAATTTTGTCTTTCTTCTTGGCTCTCCTCTTCCCCTTACTCCTCTGTTCTGTCTCCTCTTCTGTTCCTTTTTCTTCATCTCCTCTCTTTTCCTCTACCTGCTCTTACACCCTCTTCCCTTCCCCCTCACCCACCCCTCTGCTCACCTGTCTTCATGTCGTCCTCCAGGTAAAAGTAACCCCTACTGTGAAGTGACCATGGGAGCTCAGATCTTCACGTCCAGAACGCTCAACGACACTCTGAACCCAAAGTGGAACTTCAACTGTCAGTTTCACATCAAAGACCTTTACCAGGACGTCCTCTGCATCACCATCTTTGAAAGAGACCAGTTTTCACCTGATGGTCAGTTACCTGCTAATTAATTTTCTCCTTTTCATGTCTTCTCCTCATCATCATTAATACACCATAAACATGTTGTCTAAATATGAGTCCCTAATTCTCACCTTTGTGTCAACTATCACACGGAGGATGGGATCATTTTTTCCCCAATGTTTGCCCATTATTATAGTTAGCCAATTAAAATGTTCCTTTCTATTTCTTCTCTTATATCAGACTTTCTGGGTCGGACAGAGGTTCCCGTGGCAACCATAAAGAAAGAGTTTGAAAACAAGGGACCAGTAACGCGTCGTCTTCTGTTGCACGAGGTTCCTACAGGGGAAGTGTGGGTCCGCCTCGACCTGCAGCTCTATGGCAACAAATAGACATATAGGATGAACTGAAATAATACTGGAGTCTTCTACCAAGACATCCAGATAAGGATATTTTCCTGCTGCAGAGTATCCACATAATAAAAACTGCTTTTTGTCACCATAACAAACTCGAACGCTCCCCCTCACATGCCCAATGTGGACTCCAAGAAGATATCAATATCAAACTGGACACTCCTGAACTGTGTTTCACACGTCATGCCTTAATATTTGAATATTGACCAGCACTAATGATACCTCTTCTCATGTCATCTGACTCTTCCAGAAGGGATTAGAGTCTGAGTGACATCATCTGAACCCACCAATAGGAGTCAGATCTCCCCTTTTTTCTGGTTCATAACCTCAGATAGAAAAGTGTAGCATGACTGGTGCAGTTGTTGGCACATGCACAATATGTACTGTACACTCTGAAGGAGTCAGGAGGAAGGACCACAGCCTAGCTTGTTAAATAACACATACAGTGTGTCATGAAGCTGAATCTGAGTCCTCTGCTGTAATAATTTATAACCTTCAGACGGGATAGACCTGCACAAAGACTGTTTAGAAGCAAATAATAAAATACTTTTAATAAAGCAATAAAACCATAAATATAAAGGTTCTTAACTACTCTGCTGTCAAAGCTTGAGACTTTTCCAAGTCTGGTCAACAAAGGGTTTGAATGAGTTGAAGTTGAGGTAGCAAGTGTTTTCTCTTAACTTCCAAGATATGTATATGTTGAAGATATTTTTCTTTTGAGGAGGTCGTGACTGATTTCAAGAGACTCTGCTTTATGGCTGTCTGATCTGTAGCATGTCATCGTCTCACAGTGACATTAAGCGCATCATTAACAGTAGACGGCAGATGATGGACAGCGGCACGGACTCTGTCGGACGACCTGGACGCAAAGTTTTTGTCAGCAGCTCTGGTCTAGAGTCAGTTTACTACTGTAGATAGAAGATACGTTCAGCACTCAGGATACGTTGTTCTGGGTTGAGTCTGTGTCACTGTAACTGTGTGTGTGTGTGTGTGTGTGTGTGTGTGTGTAAGCGTAGAAGCATAAACATACTTAACATTTAGTTAAGATATAGTAACATGCAAATATCTTCAGCTGAGGGCTCTTGATGCTGCAACTTTTGGAGTTAACTCATTAACTTCTGGCCTTAATGCAAGTCATCTTTTTAGTCTTTTAAAATCTGTCAATTGTTTGGTCTTGATGGGGGTCTGGTGGGGATAGATTTATTAGCTTTTTTCTTTTGTGTGCAAAATCAAAAGCCAAGTAGTTTGATTGCAAAATAACGTAGGTGACACAGGTATGAAAAGCTGTATTGATGAACGTTTCCTTCTACCCCTTGAGTCAGCTGTTCCTGCCTTCCTTTTCAGTATAGAGGATTTTGGGGATGTTAATATTTCGAGGCAACACAGATGGACAGTTTGTCAGCAATAATAAACAGTATTTCAGTATTTCTTATCTGTTCTTTACACTTTCACCCTGCCAGAGAGATTTTTAAGTGTCGTTCTCCAGTCCCCGCCTCACTGACGGCAACATTGTACATCTCTGTTGTCTCAAAAAGTTGCCCTTTACAAACATCCGCCATGAAAACTTTAAAAGGATATAGTGTGTAGAAGCTTTTTATTTATGTTGACTTTTTGGTGTCTTTTGCCTCGTTTCTGCTCTTTTGCCCTTTACATCCAGTTTCTTTTCTAACTCTGAGTGGATATTAACAAAAAAGTGTATTTATTTTTTAATTTATGCGTGTGTGACTATCCAAAGGTTTGGAGTGGCTTTGCTTGCTGTGTCATCTTGGATAATCAGTTGGTATCCACTGGGTTTGTTTTGTGTGACGTCAAATGTAAAAGATGTGTTCATCGAACACGATATTGTTTTGAAAGGCGATATAGCATCTGACATTATTCTCTGCAGTTGAGATTTACTGTAAGTAGACCAGGTCACTAGTCATTTTGTTAGGCCTGCTGTTTTGTGCTCTTGTATTCTATTAATTTGTCTTATTCAATCCACAAAACTGTTTTTAACTTTAATGGTTTTTTTGAATTTGTGGACGAGACCTTCCTCGTCTGTGTAGGGGTGTTAAAGTTTGTCATTTGTTTTATTTTACTAATTATTTTCCGCAGCCTTCTGCATTGAGTTTATGGCCTCTTTAACCCAGATAGTCTCATCAGCCTGGAGTCTGTAACCTGCTGTTTGTACTCACTTTGGCCTCTTTGTGGCACTCTGTGAATCAGGGTTTCTAAAGTCAAATTAAAGGCATTAAAAGTAAACAACTGTCAAATCACTGGCTAGTTAAAGACAAGTGACTCTTAACACTGTAAACTTACAGCGCACAACCTCCTGCAGCAGTACATAAGGGGTGAATGGCCCCTGAACTTCAGCTTTAGACAAAATAATTATTTAATAAAGCTTTATTAAGTCTGTAGTATGTTAACAAGTGAGGCTCAGGCTCATCTGGATTTTATGTGACAAGTGATGATCTGAAAACTACTTCAGCCTTTGTACATAATCGCACCGCCATCCCATGTTTATCAGGTACAACACAAGACAGACCTCTGCTGTTATTTTCAAGTATGATATTTTGTGTGTAGTGAATACACAGTAATCACGATGCAATCATTTCTAAAAGCTGCCTACAATGAGGAGAAAGTACATGTTTGAGAGCTAACGTTCAGTTCAAGGAGAGCAAAGGGTTTATTTCACTACATTAGAAGCATAAACTGTGTCTTGTTTTGTCCGGTGCATCGAATATTTGACAATATTCTTATTATTTAGTGAAAATATTGTCAATATTTTATTAAATATGTAATAAATCAGTCCCCATTTGAAGGATATTCAAGGAAATTTGAAACAAAAAAGCATTTAATATTATAAGGATTTTGTTTTATTTTTCACTGGTTTCTGTTCTGTCCAGAGTCAGTGAAGTTCTGGGTGGAGTTGTCAGTGCGCACCAATAGACCTCATTAAGTCCTTCTTTACCCTCCGCTGGCTCTGGGTCCACAGGAGCAACACTCATTATGTAACCACACTGAGTGGCTCTACAAGGGGCTGACAGCAACACACACTGCTGTGAAACTGAGTCGACAAAGTCAGCTGAACTCAGCCTTCTGTAGCAGAGTGCCACAGTGGTAGTAATGGACTTAATGCAGTGGGACTGTAGTGATATAAATGGTGGTAACTAATGGTAATTTATTATTTTACACTCCATTAAAATCAAATGTGTCACAGATGAACCACTCAACCCAAAAAAATCAAATTATACTCTTCAATGATACTCTAATCACTCAATTTTAGATGCTAACGAATTCCAAATTATAAAATATAAAAATGTTATATTGTCACGCAGGAGTTAGTTGAAGAGAGAAAGTTTGAATCGGTAGAAAATAAGAGGCTACATGTTTGTGTGTTGCATTAGTTTAATTTTGTCCAGTACGTGGAAAGCTCAAATCAGACAGTTTTAAAAAATAAATACATAAAAGTCTCGCTGTCTGTGTTATCTGTACGTAGTCGGTGTAAAGGTCATGTATGTCTGAGTATAATACTGTATGTATGTATGTATGCAGCTGACCGACAGTGTCACAGCTGTCCCTCAGGAGACAATATAGAGGTTTGGAGAGCAAGAAACAAACTTATGATGAGCATCAACCTTCAAATGTTTGTCTTTAGTAAAGTGAACTTTTAATTAAAGTACTGAAAAGCTTTTAACATGTAAAAGCTCTCATAACCAAATATTTTGGAATAATTGCAATCCATTGAAGATATTAAATTGACTGATTGAAGTCATATATTGATCATGATCAGGGTATATGAAGGTAAAGCCTGTCAGGGTTTATAAACCAAGTTCAGGCTGTTGTCATTAGTCAATACTGTAAAACAGACTTCACATCCAAAATCAGCCAAACAGCCCTGCAGCACAATGGAAGTGTTGATTGGTTATCAAACAGCCTTGTTTTCTTAGTGATCTTAAAGCTGGTATGAGCAATATTTTCATATAGACAATGGATCACATGACTACTTGTATTTGAAAGGGGTCGCTCATAGCAACAAACCCACAGAGATTTATCACCAGGCTTTGCAGATGTCCTCAGCTCTATGGAGTTTTCCACCATCTATCAGCTCATTATTTGTTTTTCCTCCCACAACTTAACTGTTTTGGTTTAGTCTCACAGTTTTCATCAGCGACGTTTTTGGACACAGCAGGCAGCTGTTTTCAGCCAAAAAGCTCCAATAAACCCCATTTACACTACTTACCCACCACTGAACAGCAGACAGACACAGTTAGCAGCTACCTGGTGAAGAAAGCAGAATATTTAGCAGATAAGGAGCCAGATATTTCCCACAGGAGTTGGTGGAGACCAAAATCAGAGCTAAAAGAGAGTTAATATTGGACTTAGATTCTAAGAAACATAACTCCAAATGAATATTAATGTTGCTCCGTAACTACTGGATGTATAAATAAGGAACTGTTTGCTGTTGTGTTCACATCTTGTTTTTGCTGCTCCCAAGTGGCCATTATTATTCTAATAATTATTGCAGGTTTTAATTCTTATACACCTAATATGTCAAAAGATCAGTCATCCTGAGACTGTTAATATTTTATTAGTGTATTTATTTTTTTATAGCTTTTATATACAGTACAGTAAGAGCAGAGGCAGACAGAAGACAGAAATAGAAAAAGATAAGGCAAAGGGAGGGGTGGTGGACAGGTGGAGAGAGCTAGTGAGTGAGAAAAAGTATTAAAGAAAAGTGCAGTAAAGCAGAAGAAGAGAGTAGGTTAGAGTCAGAAGGAGAATAAACACATATGGAGACAGAGAGAGAGAGAGAGAGACATGTGCATGGAGGATGAGTCTGAGAGGCCCTCAGTTCCACTTGACTCAGTCATGGGAATGATTTGATTATCACCACATGAACAGCTGTCTTATGTAACACACACACACACACACACACACACACACACACACACACACACACACACACATACAAAGACAACTCAGAAATAATGAGGGGTCTATGTTCTGGCCAAAAACCTACATTGAGCAAAGGTGGCCTGTAGCTAAAGAGAGTAAAAGAGTGAGTCCATATCAAAGAAAACTCACAGGCAGGGTCAGTCAGGTTTCTGCCTATTGTCAAATAAAAAACATGAAAATGCTCCTGGGTTTCTTCATTTAGCAGCTGGAACAATTGATTTTCAGGATAGGAAAAATAAAATAGTTCTCATTAGCACTGAATTGTAATTTGAGCAGTGTTGTGAGAGGTATTCATATCCTTTACTTAAAGGTACACTGTGGAGTTTTCTTGTAAATAAACAAGTTTTTTTATCACCAAAACGTATTGTGTGCATACTTGTCATGCATACAGCAAGTCTAAAAACATGTTGTATGCGTTTTATTCCTCATAAAACCTTGTCAGAGACAATTTTTAAAAACATTTTAAATCCTGCATTGTTTACATCCAATTGTTCTTCTTCACTGCTTTTGTTGGCACATTGCTACGTGTATTTACTTGCAGCAGGACTGTGCATCACGGCGTGCCCTCGTGCACACAAAATGGCGACCCACTGGTAAAAACATTGCTCTATAGCACTACTAGTGGTCAGAAACTCCACAGGGTACCTTTAAGTTTGTAGCAATACTGCATTGAGAAAATACTCCTCCACTTTAAGTCTACAATTCAAAATTCTGTTCAAGTAAAAGTATGGAAGTATTATCAACAAAATGTACTTAAAGTATCACAGGTAAATAATACTCATTATACAGCTGAATGGCCACTGCCAGTGTTATATACACCACTGTGGGCACGGATTATGAATCCGAGAGCACGATTTACAAATCTGTGCTCTCGGATTTGTAAAGCACAGATTTACACATGGCTCTCAGCTGAGCCCAGGGGGGCCCCGAAGAATTTGTGTGAATTAAACAAAGAAAATACATGAAGCATGAAGAGAACTTTGGGACATTTGTAGCTCAGTTTGAATATTTCTAACTGGAGTGCATGTTTAAATGTATCAGTAAATATTAATTCATTCCATCATAATGAAGCTGACCCTGTTTTATTTTGCTGATGGACTTCAGCGCCCACACTGAAGGTTCACCCCTCGGTCATTAATAATGAAATGAAAAACTAGTGGAGCAAAGTCTGTTCTGTTACGCAGGCCCAGCGTTGCCAGCCAGCATCTGAAACTCACAACTCCTGTCCCTTGCTATTTCTGAGATGACTGACAATATTGAAAACATAGCAGAACACACTGCACAGAGTTAACAGTGTTAATATTTCATCACACTGAGCAGGAGGTGCAGAAATGGATGCATTATGGATGGTAAGTGGTGCATGTGTTGTGTATTCTGTATGTAGAAAAAGGTTTAGACCTGTGTTTATCTTTATTTACCAGTAAAGATGATGATGAGATGAGAATGGTGGGACGGTGTCAATGATTGAGGATATTTTGAATTTTAAATGTTTTTTTTCTTAACAAGTTGCTTTGTCTCCTCTTCCTTGTTGGTCAGACTGTCGGTCCACCACTTCGGTCCAGACTAAAATATAATAACAGCTATTTGATGGATTGCCTTGAAATTTCCTGCTGACATTCATGGTTCCCAGAGGATGAATCGTAATGACTTTGGTGATCCCTTACTTTTCCTCTAGCGCCATCATCAGGTCAAAATTTAACTTTGACCAGTACTTTGTTTTATGACCAAATACCTGTATTCCCACCACTCAGTTAGCATGTTAGCATGCTGACATCAGCATTTATGTCAAAGCATCACTGTGCCAAAGTACAGCCTCATCGAGCCGCTAGTGTGACTGTAGCCTGCTCACCGAGCTCCTCCTCTCCCAGTTACCAGTTTATTGGTTACAAATGTGCAGTCTAACACAACAAAATACATCCTATGATGTTCAGTTTTTGTGTATTTTAGTTTAGTGGCAGTCTTGTGTTGGGTTTTATCATAAGAGAAATGTATTCTGCCCCCTCATGTATGTAAATGGGGGTTGACAAAATATCAGAAAACCTAAAATGTGTGGGTGATGATGGTGAAGAGAGTAAGGGGAGTGAGGTTGTTCTGAGTGAGTGAGTAGGAGGAAGAAAGGGCTGAGGGAGAAGAAGGGAAAAACTGAGGGGGATTCTGAAGACTATTTGCAGATGACCTGAGTCTTATTCATTTGTCTTTTACTCTGTGATACAGTAATCCTCTCACTGTGTAGAGGCCAGAAAAGAAAGATTCTACCTTTGTCTTCTGCCCAGGGCATAATAAACACCTTAACAACCATGAAGGAATTCCTGCAATTTCTTGTAATGTTCGCTCTCCAGTAATTATGCAATCTGTTGAGAGAAGTGAGCTAAAATGTGCTGAGATTTCAAACTGACTAAAGCACACCCAGTATTCTTTTGAGTATAATTAAATATTGTACAAACAGTTCATTACTGACTACTCTAATAACCTCTACAAAGGCATGTGTTTAGTTGTTGATTCAGTGATTTGTACAAGAGTTAGTGCTACACCCCTGAACACCTGGTGAAGTAAAATAAGAACAAACATGAAAGGTGAAAAATGGAGGCACATGAAACAGACCAGAGGGATTCAAACTTCTTTTGGTCGTTAGTTGGTTTTAGAGGGGTCAGTCTGTCTGCCCACCACTTTGGTCCAGACTGAAATATCTCAACAACTGTTGGATCGATTGGCATAAAATGTTGTACAGACATTCATGGTCCCAGACAATGTATCCTAATGATTTTGGTCATCCCCTGACTTTTCCTCTAGCACCATCACTAGGTTAATATTTTGGGGGGTTTGATGAAATGCCTCGACAGCTATTGGATCGATTGCCATGAAATTTGGTTCAGACATTCATTTTCCGCTCAGGATGAATTGCAATAACTTTAATTAGTCCAAAACTTTGGGTTATAAATAAATACCTGTAAAAACATATGACATTCCCATCATCCTCAGCATTCGTTTGTGTTTAGTGCTAATGTTAGCATGTTAACACACTAAACTAAGAGTGTTAGCATTTAGCTCAAAGCACTGCTGTGCAACCTCACAGGGCCGCTAGCATGGCTGTAGACTCTTACACTTGTTCATCTGAAGTACAGGTATCAGAATTGTACTATTTGGACTTTCAAGTGTTGCGTTGCTGCTAGTTCGATGTAATAACTCCTTTACAATCTGAGCATGTTAGTTCACCCAGCTGCTTTCATTATATTCAACGCTAACAGGGCTAAAAGCAATAATACATATTGTACCTACAAGCAAAGCTTTTATCGGGCAGTTTTAAGGACACCTTTACATGGTTTTTGGTTCTTCATATACCTGTTGAGAGCTGCTGCCCTGGATAACTCTATCAGCCCCCGACCAGTAGCAGGAGGGTTTTTCCGGCTTTTCCTGTTGCGTAACATCCGCACAAAAATAACCTGCCAAGATGACATGTTGGCTAATAAAATTTTCATAAACGTTATCTGATATAAAGTTATTTTTAGAAAATTGTTGATTTAGCTCCAAAGCATCATTCCTGTACTTCCATAAAATTCAGTCCAGCACACACGCACAGACACGCAAACACTCACTTATAAGCACAAACAACAATAACAGCAGGCATGTAATCATCTGTCTGTGTGTGAACATGCGGTAAGAAGGTGAATTCCCAAACACAGCTGCACATTTTAGATTTTTATTTTATGTCTGTTTCACTGGTTTCTGTATTGTTGATTTTATTCCTGCATATTTGTTTTTATTATTTGTTGTGTGCAAAGCACTTTGTAACGCTGGTTTTAAAAAAATGCTACACAAATAAAATATATAATTATTACTATATGTTTATAGTACACCATCTTATCATATGTGAAATATAATTTAACATATATATATATATATATATATGTTTATATGT
>LKNJ01003373.1:0-15197 GCA_002120245.1 Maccullochella peelii
TATATAAATATATATATATATAAATATATTTCTCTTGATTTACTGATCAGTTACTCATTTCAGCTCAATTGTACAGCAATATATTTAAAGCTGTTGGGGTGGACAAAATATTAGAAACAGCCAAAGGGTGTGACACATTATGCAACAGTCGAACAAAACAATACATGGTACAATAAGAAAAAACAAGAAGCATATATATTTGTATGTTATAAAGGTTTCATTTACATTTACTGTGTCTCAATATTGCAACCAAACTATGAAATGTCTTGTTGTATTCAGTTAAACATTTACAGTGCAACATATTTCAGAATGGGAGCTGTACAGGGTGTAGTTGTAGTGGTTTTATGACATTGACTTAATCTGTACTGGAGGCCCAGAGAAGTGGATAGAACTTAATTTAAAGGTGTACACTAATAATGTATTTAGGCCCTTTTGAGTGGTGCTGCAGATATTCAATCTTCATGATTACTTTTTTATATATATATAAAAAACTGATAAGTAAATCAAGAGAAAACTCATTGACAACCATTTTGATACTTGAATAATCATTTCAATACATTAATAATTAGTTGCAGCCCTACAATACAATTCAACATCAATACAAACATACAGCCAACAAAATGACCACGGATTTATCACTCATTGTCCACTCACTCATCTGAGTGTCTGTTGTCCTGGACTGCATTTAGCTAGGTGTACCTGATAAACTGGCAGCTCAGTCTATGGATCTGTATAAGTTCATTCAGGGTGGTCTTGATGTTTTCACTGACACCAAATGCTCAGTGTGAATAGGGGTGGCGAAGAGAAAGAAGCAGGCAGGGCCTTCTGGTGGCCACTGGAGGTGAGCTGACAGAGACAGGGGTTGATGAAAGGCGCTCCGCCCACTACACGGAGACGCATGCCATTCGACCCTCTATGCTAATGATCCAGCTGCTATATAATCTGCAGGGCCAAGTCAGTGTCTTAATTAGAGAACCTTGGGCTGTGGCAAGAATGATGAAGCGCAACACAGGCAGGCAGTAAGTCGGCCCCCCTGCTGCCTTCATTATCCTGCCAGGCTGTGGGACAGTCAGAGCAGGGACAAGCCCCAGCCTGCTGCCGCCTAAGGGAGGGCTGTCTGAGTATGTTCACCGATGGGTCTGGGGGTAGGGAGAGGAGTACTAAGGAGGCAGGAAACATGAGTGGAAAAGCCAGGGGAGATGAAGCAGTAGGGGAGGGCGTGATGGGCACCATGATGCTGGCATCAGGCATGGCAGAGAGTAGAAAGTGGCAACAGAGTCTGCATCAGAGAGGTCTGAGAGTTCAGGCACTATGATTACAAGCCTAAGGGGAACAGACTACAATCCCACACACACTGAGCCACTTTTATCTGGCTCTAGGAAAATGGGGTTCTGTCACTGTCACCGGCAAAAAAAAGAAAAAGGAAAACTTCTTTCTTTCTCTCTCGACTTTAATTTGTTTTTAGAATGGAGCACTGAGAGTATTTTCCAAGGCTTAGAGGGAGAAATGGATGGTCAAATTCATTCTCTATTCAACACCCAAAGTTTCTTTATCCTGCAGGGATTAATGGCAGATTTAGTTCTGAATGAGAAATTGAAAGCGTTTTTGAAACATCTTAATTTACCAAGTTCTTGACAGGATTTAACAACGTTCCTGCTGCCAACAGAGCACTGACAGCAAATCAGTGATTGTGTTTTGTGTCTCAGGCAGCTACGAAGTGGCTCAATCAAACTGACAGCATGGCTATTATACATGTGCCAGGTCTTCTTTTATTCAACAATCTCCAATGAGGCAACAAGCTACGTAACAACCAGGGATTACTCAACACAACATAGCAGGTTACGTCAGCTTCATCATGTTAGGCAAGTACGTACGCAAGTCAGCAACTGCGTCATGAAATCAGTGCTGTTCCCCATCTCCACTATTTCAAAATAGATGTATGTACTTAGCAAGCACTTAAAAAATGTAGTACCCCTAACAATGCATGGCCCAGGATGAAATTAATATTTCAACTGTGATATTGCTACAATGAATGGCACTTAACTGTCTTCAACGTTTTATATGACAATAACCTCCTACTTAATATTAATTCTAATTTAGAAAGTATGGATGTTTTATAAATGTGGGTGTCTGTTCGTACATATCTGTAATGGGGTCAGTATCGATCAAAGTGCTCGTCATTTGGTAAAACATCTGAAACTAGGGATATCGCAATCAAGGTTTTTTGGCCCCCCGGCTCCCAATCTGAGACCTTTAATATTGTCCATTTTGATACATATAAAAGCAGATTAAATGTGTATCTGACACACTGGAATAACAGCTGTAGCCTACTTAAGACACACCTCATTTGTCACGAGCTACTTGATACAAATACTGGAGGTCCTGGTTACAAAAATATGAGTTCATAACCTTAAATAACTGATAAGATATGGCCTGTTAGGTAAGTTGCTCATGGAATTAACATTAATTAGCGACAGCTGATATGATCTGCCGGTGGCAGTTGGCTAAAATGAGAAGTTGCTACCTGAATGTTTTGTACACTTCTATGCTAATGATGATTAGAGAATCAGTGTCTAAACTCAGAGTCAATCACAGGTGCGCCCAAATAATTTTTCACATTCACTGTACACAGTAGAGTTCAGTAAAGTATGGATCAGATTGTAATCAGCTTTATTTTAGCCGATATCAATCCATTACAATATGCCCGAAACAGCCTCCTAGGCTCAGGAGACCTCTATCTGAAACGTCCTCCTTCCCTTTCTGACGTCAGAATTGGGGAGTTGCACCCAACAAGTTTTGCAACAATTGGAAACCAACAATCTAACAATCACACCCATTTTATGCAGCAATTGTCCAGGTGTTCAAAAGCCAGAAAGTAAGCAGGGTTTGAACTTGTCTCTTAAGCTGTCTTTATTTTTTTTTTTTTAATAAATTCTCCACACAACTAAATCCATGTTGCTGCATCCATCCTGTTTGTATATACGATGAAGTGCAACACAATGAAAGCCTTCAAGGAAAGACAGGCTTTTAATTGTAGCCGTATGGATGACCAATAAACACTTAATATAATTAATATATAATAAGTTCATTTCAAGCATACCTGGTCCACACTCATTAAGAAGGTAAAGATAACTGCAGAGGGAGTTTGGGTCTCGGTTATTACTGAACCTGGTTTCTCTGGTATTTTGGATTTAGCAAAATACTTCTTACTAAAAAACGTGAGTTTAACTTTTTTCGTTAGTTTCGTTATTCTTACTGGTAAATATATACCAGAATGTAACATCCACACAATGTTGTATTTTCTGATTTGTGGGATGAGTCACTTTTTTCTTAGCGGGCAACAACATCTGCTGTTATTGTTACTGCTGTGTCCACTTCCATGTTAATGCTACATTATCTTTAAAGGATAGCATATCATTTACTCTCCCTACAGTTAGGGATGGGATGCTACCGGTTTTACAACTTGCTAAAGCAAAAAGAACCTGATGGTAATTATACCATTCCACATTTTAATTATTATTACATTGCATCTACTATTTTACTGTGAATAATCTATTGTCCAGCAGTAACCAAACATAAGTGTCCCTAAATATAGTACGCAGGTGCAGCACGCAATTTGTACTGACTAAATTAGTCCACTTCAATAAAACTATGGGAAAAGACAGTGATAGGCTGTGAAGCCTTGTCACCCTTCTATGACCAGTCTGAAGTATCTGTATTTCATTGAGAGTGCTAACGTAATTCAATCAATGATAAGCCCCTAATGTGTCTCATTTGCATGATTACAGTCTGATGCTATATGGTAACGGCAATGTGCCAGTTAACATTTATTACAACACATTTAAGGTGAAGTGTTTGCTTTTTTTCTGACTTCTAATCAGTTTAAACTGATTTTTGCCTGGATCAGATTTTATGCTCCCATATAACAGAAAATTTCCGTTTCCCGCTGCAGAAGTGTTCACTGGGTCCTCTTATAACGAAGAAGCTCAGAATATGCCTGCGCTATTTGCAAAGTGGAAATATGAGCTGTCCTTCACAGTAATATTGAAACAAAACAACAATAAATGGTAAAACTACAGAGTTTTTATGCTGCAAACACTATTTATATGACTCTGTTTTCACCTGTGTCCAAGTTAAAGTTTTTTTTTTAATGTTTATTTGTATAGACATGTAAACACCATTGACCAATGTCACAAAAAAGTGCCACAGCATTTATGGCCTAAACTAGTTTGCAAGGCCTGTCCCAGCAGAATGATGAAACATTACACGTTATAATACTGCTGCTGAGCATTTTCCAAAGAACACAGTGGATTGTTCTAAATTGATGAATATGTTTTTCCTGCATTCAACATTACTGTATGAAAATCACCTTGCAAAGACCCGACACCTGCTGAGGTAGGTAATCCATCTTAGCAAACATGCCCAATTTAGCTTTAATCAAAATTATGTTAGAGTGCATATAGTTGAAAGCAAAACTCTGCTTATGTACTGTGTTCTGTTGTGAAGCTCTGAGATCCAGGACATCAAAATCAATTTGAAACAGTTGTAAATAATTCATACCTAAAAGAGCTAAAATCACTACAAATATTAGAAACTGTACCCCACTTTCATATTGAATATTTGGTGTCTTTCAGCTACAATGCCTCATATTTATTTCAAATATGTAAAATAACAGATCCATGATTACTGACAAGCAACATTTTTAAACCACTGGTTTCAAGATTTGAGATTAACTACCCACAAAATATACAATATACTAAAATAAGCTCACTTCACCCTTGTCACACTCAGCCTACATGCTAATGAATGAAACTAACACCCTTTCTCTGGTTTGGGCACGACAATGTGCAAAGGAGAGGGAAGTACTGACTGAAGCAGAAGTAGATCAGGCACACTAAAGGGAAGTAGATAAAACAAAAAAAAGATGAATAAAACTGGTTTTACTATTTGAATTACAGTCCAAGTCTTCTCATTCAAGAGAAAAGCGCATGAACAAAAATCAGGTTGCAGTGCATTCCCAGTAGGGAGCAGTATTTAAAGACATGACAAGGCACCCCACAGGAAATGTTAGTTAAGGATAAGAAGCCTAACCAAAACAGACAGCATGGACACTTAATGCCTTCATCTGCCATTTCTGTTTAATAATGTATGGTCAATAAACCTGAGAAAATGCATTTGTACTGTGTTTGACTGACCAAATACATATCAAGTTATCCTGTAAGCTGAGTGTGTATAGGACCAGAGCATGCAAGATTGAAAGCATTGTAGCATACTAAGCCAGGAAGGACAAAATCATATGCAGTGCTTACTTTGGTGTGAAAATGGGGGAAATAAAAATCAATGTTTTCATTGGTGTGAATGAGTCAACAAGGCTTATTTGACATGGTTCCACGACCCTGCTCACGACCAGTGTTTTTACGCAGGTCTGACGCCGCTCGACCTGAAAGCGTGAAGACCTGTGAAAAGGGGCATTTGTTGCTGAGTCTGTGCTCACTACAGCAACCACTGAGGACAACACAAAGGCTTTTCTCCTCAATAGATATTAGTGGTTACTCATGCTCTCAGCAACAATCCCCCCTCTTCTCAAGTGGAAACATGCTTAAACATGAAACATTATTTAACTCTTTAAAGGCGAACAGCGTACAGAAATTCTGTAAAATTAAAAGGAGTAGTTCATCATTTTAGGGAAATGCGGTTATTTGCTTTCTTTCCAAGAGTTTGATAGGAAGATCTGTCTGTGTGTTAAGTAGGAAGCTAGAACCAGGAGGCAATTAGCCTAGCTTAGCATAAAGAACGGAGATAGAGGGAAACAGCTAGCCTTGCTCTCCAAAGTTAAACAAATTTGCCTACTAACTAAGCGCTCTAAAGCCCACTAATAAAATGTCCTATCTTGTTTGTTTAATCAGTACATTAACAGAAATGTAAAAACGAAAATTTGTGGTTGCAGGAGGTGTTGCCTTCTGTTCCTTTTCTTTTAAAGATTGCGTGAGTAAATCACGGATTGTCTGCAACGTCCATCATGTGCAATCTGTGTAAAAACAACATAACAAGAAACTGCAGTCCCTGACCTTGTGTGTGTGAACAGCAACGACTAAGTGTTTACCCAAGACCTTTTGTCTGTTAACAGCGGTCAAATGTGGGTTGAACCTGTGTTTAATTTCACATGTTACGCATGGGATTTCATGTGAAAGGGGTGTAACAGACCTAACTTAGACAATGCAATCATTGCCAAATGAACATGTCCTCTTATGGTCACAACACTGGTCAGATTGCACTCTGTGTTCAACATTACTTACCACTCAATTAAATTATTGTCATTTATAGGACTGTTGTGAAAGGTCGTCTCTTGTTAAGGTGCCTGTTCAAAGGGAGTTTTTCCTTGCTACTGTGCCTAGTGCTTGCTCATGGTGGGAATTGTTGGGGCTCTGTAAATAATACTATAAAGAGTACAGTCTAGACCTGTTCTATATGAAAAGTGCCCTGAGATAAAATTGAACTGAATTTTAAAATACACTGGTACCAATATCATGATTTGTTTTCTTGTACCAATTTTTCTTGGAACACATTATGAATACACTGGCACCATGCACAGCTACCACAACGGTTAGCCTATTTCATTTTTTACCTAGAACACCAGCTGCCTACCTAGAACTACTTCCCTTCAAATGCCTGTGCATTACAGTCATCATTTCCTCTCTGAGAAAAGAGTAGGCTATTTAGCACACATCCTCACTCCCACTTGCAGACACAAGACTGTTGATAGGTACCAGACCAGTGCTCTCCTGCACTTATCTGCAATTTCCGCGATTAATCCCCTTTTACTGCAGTCATGCATCCATCATGGGTAACACTCCAACAGCATGTGCCTGCTCAGCTACACAGACACAACCATTAAGGCCTGTGATGGCTGTACTGCCATATACAGTATGCTACCTCAGAACTCTAGATGTGATGAATGCTCCATTAAAAACAATGTCACTAGAATTCAAACAGACAAACACAATAAATATTTACACCCGATTGTTAAATTTTTATTTTTTTCTTGGGGGGGGGGGTGAGCTTATTATGACAAGAATCTTCCTGTACTGTGATGGTAACTTGGCAAAAGGGAGGGGAATCGCTAAGCGTGCTCCCTCTGTTATGCCTGAAGATTTGGCTCATACACTCACAACAACAACAGTGATGTAACCTGGTAACAAGCCCTTGGCATCTTTACTCTCGACCGAAACCCGGGTCATAGCTTCCATATCAACAGCTTTATATCCAGCGTGGGAGAAGTCCTTGTTTTCCTAGCGATTGCATGGGGGATAAACAGGGAGGGGTGGGAACTCTGCTCACCTGCCCTTCAGTCAAAAGGGATACCTCACTTTTTCCAGCCCTGGAGGCAAAAGGACTTAGGGAGTTATTTTTGAGACCTCTCAAACTAAAATAGTAGCACGTCTGAGTATCGTGATTGCACGTGAGCTCTGTAATCATGCAGCGAACTACCATAAGCCTCATCTTCATTAAAAAACAAAAGGTAGGTAACGGCAATGCCAAGGCAACAGCTTTTAATGTCAGTCTTCCTTCTCAATTAAAGGCTTAATGGTTGAGCTGAAACCACCCCCAGGAAGAAAGCATTAATAACCCAGTCCTTACTTGCATTTTTAGGATGTGTCAATTATCGCTTCACCACTCACACGGCTGAGCACATTGTTCAGCTTATTGCAGCCTACAGCCAAGCCGGGCGCCAACTGGGGCTCTCTGCGAACAGAATGCGCAAGATTGTCTATGTTTTACAATGCAATCTATGTGACAGTGTTATTAGTGGGCTATGTTGTGTTGAAGTTGGTTTTTAAGATGCAGGCAAATGGTATACATGCTCTTTCTGCTCCCCTACTCCCTCAATCCCACTTCGCCTGTGGTTGAACAAATCAAGTCCATAATTATTCTGCCAATCAATCGGGATCGCAACTGTGGCTGTGGGGCAGTTAAAGGCTGAGGAGAGAGAGTTGTCAACAAAGCAAAGCTAAAGCCTGAGTTCCTTTAAACCCACTGAACCTTAAAAAGGCAAGAGAGACACCTTTGTCTTATTAGTCAGTGCCAAACAAAGGGAGGTCTTCTAAGTATGCGGTAAAGAGAAAAAGCATCCAGCTGCTGAAGACGTACAGATGGACATGGCAGGCAGACCAGGCAGAGGGACAGTGAATCAGAGTAGTGGACGATCTGGGAGTTGGCTCTGGATCAACGGAGTCCCTTCAGGCTGTCTGGAGAGGCCACAAAGCGAGCAACAGGGTTTGTGACCCCTGAGTGCAGACAAAGCCAAACCAATAGAGAAATGTGAATTGATGCAGGCAGCATTGTTAGATATTAGAGATATTAGAGCGATGCCACTTCCCATGTTAATGTGGGTTTGGTGGGCTGGGTGTATATGTATATAGATAAAGGGACAGAGAGATTTCTAGGCAGATGAAGGGAGCACACACAAGCGCAAGGCCCTCAGCTCATTGTGCAATCTGCAGGTCAACAAAAAAAAAAAAACCCACATACAACATTCCAGTAATTGAATAAGCCTTTTTAGTGAATCAGAGCAGTGATCAGGGGTGGGGGGTTGTCTCTCTATCCCTAACAGCTTGCCTGGGAGGTGGCCCTTGTTTTGGAGGTGGCAGGGGTGCCCTGACACCAACCATGCGAACCCAATTACCTCGGTCCCATGGATTGGAGGCCCGTATTACCACACTCCCCCTGGGAGGTTGACTCCATGCCAGCCTGGCAGCCAGCAAGATCCTGCTGCTGAATCACAAATAGACCACTTAAGGCACTGGCAGGCCAAGCGTTTTGGTGGCAATCTTGTGGGCCTCAATCTGCATTCGCTAGATCCAGTTCAGCGTGGATGTTGATATCGAGCCAGAGTCTGAGGCGAGCAGTGAGGTAAGGTGAGCTTGGGTCCGTCTGCCTAAAGCTATCCATTGTTTATAAAAAACTAAGCCAGGAAAAGCATTGGTCCACCTGGGAGTACGATTTATCTCTTCAGCAGTTATTTAGTCAGAATTCAGTCATCAACAGAAAATTAACAGGCAACTATTCTAATAATCAATTCATCTTTTAAATCAATTTTACTAGCAAAAACGCCAAAAACATACATTGGTTCCAGCTTCTCAGTTGTGAGGATGTGCTGCTTTTCTTTATCTTATATGAGAGTAAACTGAATATCTTTGGGTTTTAGATTGTATATATCAAACAATTTACTGATTAACTGAGAAAATAATTGGTAGATTAATCATTAATAGAATGAATCGTTAGTTGCAGCCCTAATCTGAACCCTGAGTGACAGGCATGTTCAAATATTTCTAATGTGATGAGAATCACAAAAGATTGTTAGGTCTAATGAATAGCTCATATTTAATTGTCTACATAAATAAATAAAGTATACTGTGACTCTTAAACATAAAACAGTACACCTTCAGCCAAGAAAGAACTTAAGAGATTTATTTTTAGTTCTCTTATTCAATTCAGACATGATGTGTAATGGTTAAATGACGTGTCCATGTCATCCCTCTCAGAAACAACCGTGCATGAGCCTCATTTTCAAGTGCAACACAGACGTGTTAAAAAAGAAACCATGTTAGAATTACCCAAGCGTGATTTAAAGGAATTACCTGGATGGGCAATGTATGTTCTGAGAGTTCTACACAGAGCAGGAATCAGGTCATGAATTTCAAATTTAGACAGTGGATCATCATTGGCAACTCTGAGGCTGGAGCTGAGAGAAGGAGCTGTAACACTGGTTACACTCAGAGAGAGCGCTCACTTTCAAACCCAGAGAGTACAAAGAAAAAACAAAATTCAAACAGAGTTGAAATAGCTTGAGGTTTGGTAGATTTGTTAGACGTTCCTTTCACGTAAGGCCTAAAATCGTCGGCACTAGAGCTGGAGATATAATTAAAACCATTTTGCTTTTTAATCAATATTCAATCTCTCAGAAATAATTAACAGCATATTAAAGAGTTTACTGCCTGACAGAGCTGGATGCCTCTACATCATTAAGCTGCTGAAGCGCTGCTCTTTGACACCTCATGTCCCATTTCACTGGTTTACTGCGCCTCCGTACAGGCTCTTTAAAATGCTGCTGGAGTCGTACTGTACCTGCAGATAATAACACAGCCCACTGATAACATGCAGCGTGTATACTCTCCCACTCTCACTGAGACATGGCTTTTAACATGTAACACATAAACACTTGGAGCTACGTGAGAGAAGCATACGTGACAAGTGTAAGGCTTATTCAAGTCAGTTGAATGCACAAGCTTCACAGGGAAAAGCAGTCAACTCTGATTGAGGTTTTCTGGGCATATTGCTGAGGGGCGGCCACCTGCCATAAATCCATGCTCTTTCCCCTGAGTGATAATGCAGCCTGCATTGGAAGTTGCACAACAACACAGCCCAGAACATATTAGAGGGATTAGAAGTCACAGGTCAATAGTTTCATATTTTCTTAGTGCTCCGTCTTCTGCTTTACTCCTAGTGTCGGGTTTTTGACCTCCACACTCAATCATTCTATCAAACACACAATGTGCAGGTCACTCACTCGCACGCACGCACGCACGCACACAAAGCCAGGTTGAATATAGCCCAGCTGATCGATTATCTGCTTGATCAAAATACTATTACATTTACTACAGAAACAGTCTAAGCAGTGTTGCAGAATACAGTATGAAAGCACTCCAATCAGCTGTTGAATTTAACCAGCGCCGTCTTACGTCACCAGGAATAGTCTGTGTTTATACAAGCTAATAAATTCCTTGGGCATTCTCCAGATTACTTCCATGGTAATTTGGGGGCAGCTTGGTTTTCGTCTAGTGCTGATTAAGGAGAGAGCAGTGGAGTAAAACACAAGACTAAGGCTGTCTACAGTGCTGTATGACAAGACTAGGAATTTGTTTTCACGTGGAACAGACAGCTGTCGATGTCTATACCTGTTCTCTTCACCCAGCTCTGTTCCAGATCATTTCAATTAATTTGGTTTCCTGGAGACAATGTTGCTATTTATCTGGGTGTGGATGAGGGGGGGAAGGTAGCAGCAGTCATTGTTAGTTTAAGATCTGCAGTCAAAATACCTCCTGGCAAAAAATGGATTCATCACTGTGTGGTTACAAGAGCCACAATAGGTCATCACAAAACCTGAGGATTTACCATAACAGACAGCAGACACGTGAGTTGGGCCTAGAGTTAAACGTTTTTGGCTTCCACTACTAAACTGACAACACAAGATTAGACGGTAACTCAAAAATAGTGGTGCTCAGCCTCTGGTGCCTCTGAAGAAAGGCTTTTAGGCAAACGATGGATTTGCTACGAGCATTATTTGGGCACAACTTACAAATTAGCTAACAACATATAATACAGCAGAGTAATCAAAATGAAGCAAAAACATGACTTATTTGAGGATTGGTGCGTTTTCCATTACAATAACAATATATAAATTATATTATATATTAAATTATATTTATATATTTATATTAATATTAAATTATATATAAATACATCCTTTATGAAGTTTGTCTTGATTTGGTTAGATTTTCAAAAATAACTTTGATCTTCATTCATCAATGTGTAGAAAAATTATTTAGGATGTTGAAGAAAAGGTGAATTTTATATGCATAGGAGATGACAACATAGCAAATAGCAGCTTAATGAAAAGTAAAAACACCACATAAGAAAAGTGGAAAATGATGGGAAAATGATTTTAGGGCTGCAACTAACAATTATTTTCATTATCGATTAATCATTTGGTCTATAAAAACAATTATAAACCCCCTCATAATTTCCTAGAGCCCAAAGGTAGTGTCATCAAAATTCTTGTTTTGTTTGACCAAAGGTCCAAACCCAAAGGTATTCAACTTACTATAATGTAAGACAAGGAAGAGTATCAAATTCTCATATATGAGAAGCTGCAACCAGAGAAAGTTTGACATTTTTGCTTAAAAAATGACAAATGATTAATCGATTATCAAAACTTGTCTGTTGATTACCTAATTGATAAATTATGCAACTGCCTGTCTGTTAATATGTCCACGTATGTTTTTCTTTTTCTTCATTGTATTCTTTTTATATAAAAGCCAATAAAATAATACATTAAAGGACACATGGACATCATGAAAAAGATCATGATCAGTAGATTATTGTGTTAAAAAAAGGTTGCTGACTGTGCGGCAGCGGACTTTCCCACCAGCACACGAATGCACCGCATCGTAAGACTGTTCAAATCAAATGCATTGGGGTACAACATGCAACTATGGAGGTCCTTGAACATCATTACTCCCTTCAGTGTGAAGAAGCAGTCAGGCGGCAATCTGACAGTGTTGTCAGACAGGAGGCAGGAGCAGAAGGAGATACTGTACTACTATTGTGAAACTCTCTGTGGTGTTTCCAATGGGGAAGAAGGTGTGTGGGCAGCTGACATTTTATTCTGCTCTCTAACATAATATTGACCACAATGGGTCAACAGCTCACTTCCAACTTGTGAAATAGCTTGTTTTTAACATTGGTAAAGTCAGTTAACATCAAATACTTTTTTTTTTTAAATCAGTTTGTTGTTCAGTCCTAGTAATCCGCCGATTATTTTCTCAATTAATGGATAAATCATTTGTTCTATAAAATGTCAGCAAATAGTGAAAATTGCCCAATATAATTCCCCACAGTCTAAAGTTATGTCTTCCAGTGCCTTATTTGTCCAGCCAACAGCCCAAAACCAAAAGATATTCAGTTTATCACAAAGAAAAGCAGTAAATCCTTACATTTGAGAAGATGGAACCAGAAACTCTTCAGCTAGATTATCTAAATAGTTACCAGTTAATTTTCTGTTGATCGACTAATCGATTAATTGACTAATCATTGCAGCTCAACCGGGAAATGTGACAGATATTAACCTGCAGGCCTTCAGCCTCAGTGACCTTTTGAGGGATTTGTGTATTTTACCTGCATGTCAACCGCAGGAACCTTTTGTCCAGGTTCACTGCCTGAGTTCCCCCAAGCCTCTCTCTGCTCCCAAGCTGCTGCCAGTACAAAACCTATCAGCATGGAGTTTGCCGTTCTGGATATGTTTTCCAGTCAAACACAAGCCTCAGACTACAACGGTGTACAGCGTTCATTCAGACAGCGTAAAAAAATAAATTTTAAAAAAAGCACTGGTTGTTACTTGCATCAATATTAGGACTTAAGATGGAAATTGCTTTTAATGTTATTGATCAACAATTACTTAGCTGACTAGTTAAAAAAAGGTAAAATAAGCAAATATGAGCAAGTCAGAGAAATGATAAAATTTAAATTTCAGTTTCATCAATATAATTATATAAGAATATAACCAGAAAAACACTCCGTAGATTCTCTTTATTTTGAAGACTGATGCCTAGTCCTTCCGGTATTTTGTCTTTCCACCTCTGTGCATCTCCTTTCCAACATATTTCACACAGTACATTGCAAGAAAAAACATGACCACTCTCTTTTTAATCCATTATCAGTCTAACTTGCCTAATCTTCATGGTTCTTGAAATGTGGTGGAAAATGCACTAAAATGATCCTTTATTTCCTGAGTTAGTTCCTTACTTTTAGATCCTGGAGCTTAAAGTTTCTGTGTGTATTTAGTCAAAAAAAGCCCCACGACTATGTCCCCTGAATAGTTAAAAACCTATATACTGTAGGTCTCAGCTTATGTGAAGTGGCTGTTAACCTCCTATCGATCTACAGAGCTCATCAAAAGTCTTGAGTGCTTTACATTATTGGATGGAGACAGAAGCCGGAGCATCCCACATTGACTTGGGATTTAATTCTTTATGAGTGAATAAAATCACATTGGCACAGCCATTGGACAGCACAGCACAGACTAATAGGGTTTATGACACACTTGGCGGACTGCAGCGTGGATGTCAGGTAAAATATTCCTGCTGCACATCAGTCAAAGCACCCATAGCCCTGTATTTACCCACCTTCAGAAATCATTAAATAGTATTGATAAGATACGCCTGTATTGATCCCCAGAGGGGAAAATCAGGTGTTGCAACAGCACAAGAAATAAGAAATAAGTACAGGAGACATGGACGATCGGTCATGTGATTCTATCTTGAAACTATTGCTGTGAAAATACTGTCACTCAAAATGTTCTGTTGCCATGATAAGTTAACATGTTACCTATTTGTAGTAAACTGTAAAAGTCCATTCACAAACCTGAGAACTAAATCAATAACAAGCATTTTAGGATGCTCAACTTTCAGCAGAATCCCTGCAAAAGCCTCATTACATTTGCTAACAGTGATGATCATGATGCACTGTGGGTTTTTTGTGTGTGTTTTTTCACACCACGTCTTGCTGGTGTAAAAGATAAGGCTAATTAACGTGGCACCATTTGCATCTTTACCTCGATGTTTCAACAGCGAAGGGAAGACAGCAGCCGCAGCGAGCTAATGAATGTTTGATTTGAGGAGGAAGACTTCCTGTCACTTCCAACGCTCCTGACATAACCCTCTCCTAAACCCCTTAAATTCTTCGCTGTCTCACCTTTTTCCTGCACCTTCCCTTTCTCCACTTTAAATTCCTGAGTTCATCCCCCTCTCCTCACCCCCCACTACCACTACCACCACCACCACCACACAGGCTGCGCTCATTACAGCGGATTTGCATGTCTGCTCCAGAGCAGTATGAGAGGAGATGAAACAGAACTCCCAGTGGCTGCCTCTGCAGAGCTTCACTCATCTGACAGAAAGAGCTCCACCTTGGGCCCCAGACACAGCCAGCAAACAAATGCAGGCTTCTTAAACAGGCCATATGCACACACACATATATATACATATTTACATACATATATACATATTTACATACATATATACATATTTACATACATATATACATACATACATACATACATACATACATATATACACATACATACATATATACACATACATACATAAATATATACACATACATACATAAATATATATACATACATATACATATGTATATACATACATACACACACACATACATATATACATACATACACACACATATATATACATACACACACATATATATACATACATACACACACCCATACATACACACACCCACATATATACATACATACACACATACATATATATATACATACATACACACATACATATATACATACATACACACATACATATATACATACATACATA